>SJYC01041274.1:0-67921 GCA_006408675.1 Madoqua kirkii
GGCTGGAAGTCCAAGATGGAGGCATGAGCAGGGAGGGTCTCCTCGGAGGCAGTGAGGGGTCGCTGAGCCATGCCCTTCTCCTGGTGCCTGGCAGATCATCCAGGTGTCAGGGCACCTCGGCTGGCAGCCGTGCTACCGACCTGCCCCTTCCCATGCACACGGCTCTCTCCTTGTGCGTCTGTCTTTGGGTTCCAGTTTCCTGTTTAGGGGAGAGTGGGGCCCACGCTAATGACTTCGTTTTAACTTACCTACATCTGTGTCTCCGAATAAGATCACATTCTGAGGTATTGGGGGTAAGGGTCTGGCATACTCATTTTGAGCAACTCGATTCAATACACAACACCAGGCATCCAGAAGTTATTTTTTCTGTTTTCCTTTTAACTAATGATTATCAAAGATTATAACTGTATAATATTGAGAGGTACAGAACAAAATACAATTATTAGAGGACAGTTCCTCTACGATATTGTGATGGCCTCTGCCACACATCAACACAAATCCGCCACAAGTATAGCTATGTCCCCTTCCTCCTGAATCCTCCTCCCATCTCCCTCACCATCCGACCCCTCTAGTTTATCCCAGAACACTGGGTTGAGTTCCCTGTTTTACCACTTGCTATCTATTTTATAAGTCCCCTCAAGCATCTAAGATGAAGGATTCCCAGGAGGTCCCGTGGTTAAGACTCTGCCTTCCAACACAACGGGTGCACGTCTGATCCCTGGTCAGACAACTAAGATCCCACATGCCTTGGGGCCAAAAAACATAAAACAGAAGCGGTATTATAACAATTCAATAATGGGCATTTTCTAAAAGACAAGGGCCCGATATCTAATCTTCTCTAAAATCCCATTCCAGCCCCCAAGCCCTCCATGGGGGCTGCCAAGAGATTTAGCAAAAAGACTCGAAAGCTGGCTTGATACATGTCAGAGGCATCAACCACCGATGAGAGAATGGCTATTTCTTGCTCACTGGCTCCACACACCTTGCCAGAGTCAGTCTTCTGAAAGCAAGCCTTAGCCTTCCTGACAGCTGTAATGAGGACTCAGGCAAGGAAGCTTCAAGGGCAGAGTCTGTCTGAACTTCAGGGCTGTTTCCCAGGAGAATGGAAATGAGGAATCCCTACTGATGATTCAGGTTGCAAGCGGGAGTCAGAACCGCGTTCTTTTTCAGGCTGAATGAAGCAGCAGCCCTCACCTCTTTCTTTGCCCATATTTCATGCTGCCAGGTGTTGGGTCAGGTGCCGTCCTAAGCACTGTCCACTCTAAAAAGCATCATCTCATTCTGTTCCCATGGCAACCGTGTCAGAATGCATCCCATTCTGCAGAGGAAGAAACTGAGGTTTGGGAAGGTCAAGGCACTGTTATGTAGTTGCTCAGTCATGTCCGACTCTTTGCCACTCTATGAACTGTAGCCCCCCAGACTCCTCTGTCCATGGGATTCTCCAGGAAAGACTACTGGAGTGGTTGCCAGTTTCTTCTCCAGGAGATCTTCCCAACCCAGGAATTGAACCCAGGTCTCTCACATTGCAGGCATATTCTTTACCATCTCAGCCACCAGGGAAGCCCCATCATTAGTTAATATGCAGAAATATCAAGATTTAAACCTGTGTAATTCCCTAAAACCTTCCCTTTTAACCCCTATGCATGACCTTCTCCAGTCACAAAACAATCTAATTTTGAGATCAAACCATCAATCCTAAAGGAAATCAACCCTGAATATTCACTGGAAGAATTGACATTGATGCTGAAGCTCCAGTATTTTGGCCACCTGATGCAAAGAGCCAATTCACTGGAAAAGACCCTGATGCTGCAAAAGACTGGGGGCAAAAGGAGAAGAGGGTGACAGAGGATGAGAGGGTTAGATAGCATCACCAACTCAATGGACATGAATTTGAGCAAACTCTGGGAGATCGTGAAGGATGGAAGAACCTGAGGTGCTGCAGTCCATGGGGCTGCAAAGAGTGGGACATGACAGTGACTGAAGAGCAATAATACAGCATGTATTACATGCCAGACTACATAGTAAGCAGTTTACATATAGTACATCATTTACTCTTCAAGAACAGTTCATAAAGTACCACTGAATCCCCATTTTACAGATGAGGAAACTGAGGATCAGGGAGGAGAAGAAACTTACAGAAGGTCACTCAGCTTGTGGGTAGCAGAACTCCACGGAACTCCAGGCAGCCTGATGCTAGGGTCTGTACTCAGCCATTGTGCTGTGGAAGGGGCTTTCCTGCTGGAAGACTCCAGGGTGGACCTGCCAGGGCGCCTGCTGTCTCCCAGAGACACATAAGCCCAGAGGCCAATATATTATCTTTAAGCAGGACTGGAAGCTGGAGTGTGACTGAAAGAGTGTCAAGCTGGAGCTCCAACACTGGTAGCAAAGTACGGGCCTCACTTCCCTTCAAGGACCCGCCCTCCTCTTGCAGCTGACATGCAAATGTCTGCTGCACAGACCTCCTCATGACCCAAGCCGGCATTCACACAGCAGCTCCCCAGCGCTGCTGGGAGTTCAGTCATTACAAATCCACTCCAAAAACATCCACTGAGCAGGTCACAGATGACGGCTTCTCAAAAGGTTAATGATATCTTGCTGCACTGGAGATCCTCCTTGTGTATCTACCTTACCTTCTCTCAACTTTATCTTTCTTTCTATTTGTAGAAGTCTTAACCCATTCTTAATTTAAGCTAGAAATAGAAATTGCCTTTGTAAAAAGTTCCGTTGAAGTAAAATCAGTTAAGATACAGAAGATTAAGTAAATAACAGTACAGGTAATACACAGCTGAGGTAAAAAAAAATAATTCCACAGGTGGGACACAAATGGCTGAGTCCTGAGAAAGATTACCATGAGGGAAAGAGCTTTTCAGTTATTCAGAAAGTATAACTAAGTCAGTTCAGTTGCTCAGTAGTGTCCCACTCTTTGCAATCCCGTGGACTGCAGCACATCAGGCTTCCCTGTCCATCAGCAACTCCCAGAGCTTGCTCAAACTCGTGTCCATCAAGTTGGTGATGCCATCCAACCATCCCATGCTCTGTTGTTCCCTTCTCCTCCTGCCTTCAATCTTCCCCAGCATCAGGGTCTTTTCCAGTGAATCAGTTCTTCGCATCAAGTGGCCAAAGTATTGGAGTTTCAGCTTCAGAATCCAATGAATATTCAGAACTGATTTCCTTTAGGAAGGACTGGTTGGATCTCTTTACAGTTCAAGGGACTCTCAAGAGTCTTCTCCAACACCACAGTTCAAAAGCATCAATTCTTCAGCACTCAGCTTTCTTTATGGTCCAACTCACATCCATATATGACTACTGGACAAACCATAGCTCTGACTAGACAGACCTTTGTTGGCAAAGTAATGTCTCTGCTTTTTAATATGCTGTCTAGGTTGGTCATAGCTTTTCTTCCAAGGAGTAGGCATCTTCTAATTTCATGGCTGCAGTCACCATCTGCAGTGACTCTGGAGCCCAAGAAAGAAAAAGGCTGTCAGTGTTTCCATTGTTTCCCTCATTTATTTGTCATGAAGTGATGGGACCAGATGCCATAATCTTAGTTTTTTGAATGTTGAGTTTTACGCCAGCTTTTTCACTCTCCTCTTTCACTTTCATCAAGAGGCTCTTTAGTTCTTCTTTGCTTTCTACCATAAGGTATCATCTGCATATCTGAGGTTATTGATATTTCTCCCGGAAATCCTGATTCCAGCTTGTGCTTCCTCCAGCCCAGCATTTCTCATGATGTACTCTGCATATAAGTTTAATAAGCAGGGTGACAATATACAGCCTTGACGTCCTCCTTTCCCAACAGAACCAGTCTGTTGTTCCATGTCCAGTTCTAATTGTTGCTTCCAGACCTGCATACAGATTTCTTAAGAAGCAGGTCAGGTGGTCTGGTACTTCTATCTCTTTAAGAATTTTCCACAGTTGTGATCCACACAAAGGCTTAGCTTATGAAACTACCCAGCACATAAAAAAAAATAACCACAGCACATTTCGAAGCTCTCTCACCTTCTGAGACAGCCCACGCTCTGTCTGCGGAGTATGCTTCTCTCTAATAAACCGACTTCTTACCTGTTACTTTGTGAATTCTTTCACAACGAAGCAAGAACCTTAAATTCACTGGCAACACGAGGACAGACGCTTTGTAAAGCAGTGGGACCCACACAGGCCAGTACAAGAGTCACAGGGCCTGTCAGTACAGAGCCTCCAGTCTCCTGAGGGCATTAATGAAGGATTCACAGGAAAAGCAGAGAACTGCCACCATGATAAATGTCACGAAGGGGCAGGTGGCACTCTGATGCGGGAGGATGTCCCTGGGGATCTTGGCACCTTGAAAAAAGATGAGTGGGAGGCAACTAAGCCAAATGGGGAGGAGGGGGGCATTTCAAGCAGACAAGCGGTACCCACTCGTTCCTGGGGACAGGAGTGGGTATGGAACTTCCAGGAATCTGAAAGAATGCTCACGTGGCTATAAATAACAGCACTGGTTATAGGAAGAATGGCATCCTAGGGGAACTAAGAGTGACTTGGAGAGTGACTAACTTTGTACCACAGTGACCACACGTCAGGTATTCTAAGACCTCTAAGTGCCCTGAGCTGTTTAACTCACACGAGGAACAGAACTCATGTGAGATGAAACGAGATGGGAGAGGTGGGCAGATTCCAGACCATATAACCTTGGAGGCCATATTACATTCCCAATATTCATCCCAAGAGGGACAAAAACATAAGCAAGACCAACATGGTCATATTAGTGATATAAAGCTGTGATTCTGGCGGTCGGATGGGGACATACTCGAAAGGAGAGAGGGAGGCGGCAGCTTGGGGAGCCCATGAGGGGCTGTTGAATGGAGATAGTGGTGGTGTGGCTGAAAAGAAGGCATAGATTGGGGAGACATTTGGGAATTAAAATCAGCATAGCCAGATGCCTCATTGGATTTGCGGGGGGGCTTCCGTCTATGGGGTCGCACAGAGTTGGACACGACTGAAGTGACTTAGCAGCAGTAGCAGCAGTAGTAGGGAGATGGAAGGATGAAGGAAAACCTCAGAGATTTTGGCTTCTGTAACCAGGTAGGTGATGGTTCTATGCACTAAGCTGGGAAACTCTGAAAGAACATGAGCTTGATTGAGGTCATTTTGAATCTGAGATGTTAATTCTTTTGCATGCAACATCTAAGTGGAAATATATACACCGGCACACAGATCAGGAGACCAGAGAAAAAACATGAATTAAAGAAATAAATTACTGAGTCACTGATGTAGAGGAACTGTTCTTGTTCAGTCGCTCAGTCATGTCCAACTCTTTGAAACCCCATGAACATCAGCACACCAGGCTTCCCTGTCCTCTGCCTTCTCTGAGTTCACTCAAACTCATGTCCACTGAGTCAGTGATGCCATCCAATTGTCTCATTCTCTGTCGCCCCCTTCTTCTCCTGCCTTCCATCTTTCTCAGCATCAGGGTCTTTTCTAGTGAGCTGGATCTGCAGGGTCTTCTTCTAATGAGTTGTAGAGGAATAGGCACCAGTTACTCATGTACCATCTCTCAGCTCCAGATCCACTGCTTTGTGACACTGGACAGGACCCTGTAGACAGTTCCCAGCTGGTTTCATGTTCGGCATGGCCAACAGAGGGCGCAAGGGAGATGCTGCCAGACCAGAGTGGGAGGAAGGGATGTCCCTTTTTCTTCCCGTGGGCTGCCTTCCACATCAACAGTAGGTCAGCATGCATGGGGCCTGGCAGCCCTCATATCAGTGATCCTCGTGAACAAGCTGTAGGCAGCATCTTCTGGCAAGTTTCTATGCCACCCGGTAGGATGCCTGTTCCTCTGACAACCAGGCAAGGCCCTTGACAAAGAGATCTGAAACATCGCCTGGATGCAGAAGGGGGCTGTCTTCTAGGTTATTTCTGAGTCCTTTCCTTGTTCACTCACCCTCAACCCAAGCAGGAGCAGCTGTTTTACTAGAGCTGCTACTTCTGGACTCCTAGAGACCTGACTCCTTTTCAGCTAAACCTTTTGACTAGACGACAGTTCTTTGTGCTCCTGTTCAGTTGTTAAGTCATGTTAGACTCTTTGCAACTCCATGAACCACAACATACCAGGCTCCTTTTTCCCTCACTGTCTTCCAGAGTTTGCTCAAATTCATGTCCATTGAGTCAGTGACACTATCCAACCATCTCATCCTCTGTTGCTCCCTTTTCCTTCTGCTTTCAATCGTTCCCAGCATCAAGGTCTTTTCCAATGCATCTGCTCTTTGCATCAGGTGGCCAAAGTACTGGAGCTTCAGCATCAGTCCATCCAATGAATATCCAGGGCTGATTTCCTTTAGGATTGACTAGTTTGATCGCCTTACTGCCCAAGGGACTTTCAAGAGTCTTCTCCAACACCACAGTTCAAAAGCATCAATTTTTCACACAGCCTTCTTTATGATCTAACTCTCAACTGTTCTTTGTACTACAATTTCCCTTTTTGACATTACTTTGGTCTCTTGACTGCACTCAGACTGTACATGACTGAACATAAACGGGTTGACAAGATCACCTGGGGAGACAGTCCAGACGGTTAAGGAAGAAAGAGATCTGAGGGCTCAGACTTGAGGAATTCCAAGATTTACTGCAAGTGGGAAGAGGCTGATCTTGCAAAAAAGATGGAGAAGAAAGAGCCAATAAACATCATAAAGGACTTAAAAAGGGCAATCACCAAACCGGAGACAATATTAACAACACATGTAACTGACAAAGAACGTGTAAAGATCCACAAATCAATCCACATCTTGTATAAGAGGTATAGGCATACATCTTGTAGAAAGATAAACAAAGCCATAAACAGACACTTCACAAAAGTGGAATCTAAATATATGAAGAAATCTCAGCTGTGTTAATGAGGAAATGCAATTTACAGAAGCAAGATGCCATTTTATGCTCATTCAACTGGCAAATACGAAAATGTCCATAACAGCAAATAATGGCAAGGAGGAAAAAGTGTGCTGTCCTATAGGGTAGCGTGAGCCACATGTGGATTCTGAGCACTTTAAATGTAGCTAACAGCCAGCCCAAATTAAGACATGCTGCAAGTGTAAAATATATACCTAATTTTAAAGACTCAGTATGAATAAAAGGATGTAAAATATCTAAATAATTTTGACACTGAAATTATAATATTTAGTTATATTTATTAAGTTCACCTAATTCTTTTTATGTTCATAATGTTATGAGTAGAAATCTCAAAATTACAAATGTGGCTTGCATTTGTGGACTTCATCATAACTGTTTAGATTTAATCTGATGTAGAGCAAAGCAAGTATCTATACATGGGTGATCAAAGCATAAATTAGGCAACCACTTTGGAAAACAATTTGCTATTATTTTTACAAAGTTGAACACATGCCTGTTCCATGACCCAGCCATTCTCTTAATGGTATATATTCTATAGAAACTCCAAGTGCTAAGTTGTGTCCAACTCTTTCTGATCCTAGGGACCATAGTTTGCCAAGCTCCTCTGTGCATAGGATTCTCCAGGAGAGAATACTGGAGTGGGTTGTCATGCCCTCCTCCAGGGGATCTACCCGCCCCAGGGACTGAACTCACATCTCTTATGTCTCCTCATTGGCAGGTTTCTTTATCAGTCACTAGCACCACTTGGAAAGCCCCATATGCACCAAGAGACATATACAAAATTGTTCGTGGCAGCACTGTTCACAACAGTCAAAATTCAGAAAGAGCACAAATGTTCACTGTCAGTAGGAAGGATAGAATTCATGGTACGGTCACATGATGGAACATTATCCTCTAATGAAAATGAAGACAATACACCTATACCCAGCATAGACGAATCTTAGAGACTCAATCTTGAGCAAGAACCGCAAAGTACACTAGAATACATAAAATGTGGTACCACTTTCATAAACTTCACAAAGCAATAACATTTAAACACTGTATAGTTAGGAACGAGAAAGCGTAGGAAAGGGGATGGAGTCGGAAAAACATGCCCAGGGAGCTTCAAAGGAACAGGACAGGCTCTGTTTCTCAGTTGGATCATGAGTTTATGGGTGAGCTCATTTTCTTATTTCCAAGAAAGAAATCAGATGCTTACTTACAATCATATGCTAATTTTAAGAATCAAATGATCATAGTGACCTGACTCAGAGGTATTTCACTAAAGTGATACAGCCAAACGTAGTGAGTGGAGGAATGAGTTGTCACAAGAAAGTCAGGACACCAAGTGAAGATTATTTTGGTGGGAAGTATGGTTGTGAAAGTGAGGCATGTGGCGTGGTAGGCCGAAGGTGGCATGGGTGCCGGGAGAGCTCATTTTTAAAACAGAAAACACTCATAGCTGTGGCTTCCTTGGTGGCTCAGAAGGTAAAGAATCTGGCTGCAATGAGAGAGACTCGAGTTCAATCCCTGGGCTGGGCAGATGCCCGGGAGAAGGAAATGGCTACCTATTCCGGTATTCTTGTCTAGGAAATTCCACGGACAGAGGAGCCTGGTGGGCTAGAGTCCACAGGATCGCAAAGAGTAGGACAGGACTGAGCGACTCGTGTGTTCACTTTCACTTTCTTTCACGCACAGATACACACTGAGAAGACGACTTTGGCTTCTGGCTGACTCATGTAAATGTTCCTGCTAATAAGAACTAGAAAAACTATACACAATATATTTTTAAAAATCTATTTGAGGCATTCATGGAGCTATCAAAGGAGTGAGGAGATGCAAGTTGAGTATGAAAAAGGAGCCCAAATAGACGGGACGAGCACTGGGGTCACTCTTTCTCAAGAAGCACCTGCCACATTTGAAAGCAACTTTCAGGAGGCTAAGGAGCAAAACAGGCTTGTGGGTCTGGAAGCCCTGACAGGCTTTAAGGATAGCACACATGCTAAAAATCAAACTCAACCAACCAGGAAGGAACCTGGTAAACCCTGCACATCCTGTGAGGACACCCAAGAGCTTTGTTTCAGGAGTGCATGTGAAATGGATGAAAATGGTCTTTACAGGACATCTCATCTCAGTCTCCATGAAGATTGAGATCTAAAGCAATTCCTGGCACTCCAGCTTCAGTTCAGTTGCCCAGTCATGTCCAACTCTTTGAGGCCCCATGGACTGAAGCACGCCAGGCTTCCCTGTCCATCACCAACTCCCGGAGCTTGCTCAAACTCATGTCCATTGAGTCGGTGATGCCATCCAACCATCTCGTCCTCTGTCGTCCCCTTCTCCTCCTGCCTTCAATCTTTCCCAGCATCAGAGTCTTTTCCAAGGACTCAGTTCTTCGCATCAGATGGCCAAAGTACTGGACCTTCAGCTTTAGCATCAGTCCTTCCAATGAATATTCAGGACTGATTTCCTTCAGGATGGACTGGCTTGATCTCCTTGCAGTCCAAGGGACTTTCAAGAGTTTTTTCCAACACCACAGTTCAAAGGCATCAATTCTTCAGCACTCAGCTTTCTTTATAGTCCAGCTCTCATATCCATACATAACTAGTGGAAAAACTACAGCTTTGACTAGCTAGATCTTTGTTGGCAAAGTAATGTCTCTGCTTTTTAATATGCTGTCTAGGTTGGTCATAGCTTTTCTTCCAGGGAGCAAATTTCTTAATTTCATGGCATCAAGTCACCGTCTGCAGTGATTTTGGAGCCCAATAAAATAAAGTCTCTCACTGTTTCCATTGTTTCCCCATCTATTTGCCATGAAGTGATGGGACCAGATGCCATGATCTTTGCTCTTTGAATGTTGAGTTTTAAGCCAGCTTTTTAACTCTCCTCTTTCACTTTTATCAAGAGCCTCTTTAGTCTTTGCTTTCTACCATAAGGGTGGTATCATCTGTATATCCAAGGTTATTGATATTTCTCCAGCAATCTTGATTCCAGCTTGTGCTTCCTCCAGCCCAGCATTTCACATGATGTACTCTGCATAGAAGTTAAATAAGCAGGGTGATAATATGCAGCCTTGACATACTCATTTCCCAATTATCAACCAGTTTGTTGTTCCATGTCCAGTTCTAACTGTTGCTTCTTGACCTGCATCCAGATTTCTCATGACTCCAACTTAGCTGCCTCCAAAAAGCAGACAGCGTACCTTTCTGAGGAAACATAACATCATCCCAAGCCTCACATTATCGCTCTATTGTTTTCTAAATAATGCCTACCATGCAACAACAACAAAAACAAAAAGTAAATGAGAAAACAAGATGCTTAAAAGGAAACAACTGGCAATAGAAATAGAAGGTTACCAAATAACAGAGTTACCAAACACGTCTTCTAAGGAAGCATGACTGATAGGTACTGCTGTTCAGTCGCTAAGTCATGTCCGACTCTTCGTGACCCCATGAGTAATTAAAAAGCAGGCTTTGAGAATTTCAGCAGAGGCACTAAACAGGGATGATAGAACTGAAAAGTGCAACAGTGAATGTTAAGAACCTGAAAGTTATACTTCACAGCTGAGAGACAGACCTGAAGTGATTGCAGAAGAAACAGGGTAGAAGAAATTATTCAGACTACAAACAAAGAAAAATGAATTTTTTAAAAGTACATAAATATCATCAGAGCCACATGGGCCATAGTGATAGGGCCTAGTATCTGTGTAATTTGAGTTTGATAATGTGAGGAGAAAGAGAAAATGTCAGAAGTGATACTAGAAGACAAAATAAGAATCATGCAAAATAACAGTACCATTCAAGCACAGATACAAGAAGCAAGAGCCCCAGCACATAATGGCCAGACCAGACCTATGCCCACTGTAATTAAATTTCTAATTTAATTTCTGATTTAGATTTTATATACAATTCTCAAAAGCAGCATGACAAAACATGACAGCTGAAAAGGAGAAAAAAATAGTACCAACAGTTGTCTTTTAAAGCAGAAAGAAAAACCACTATACAACAGAATCATATATTCAAAATGGTGGAGGAAAAAGCTGCCAACATAGAATTTGAAATTCAGAAAAATAATCACTCATAAAGTTTGCATGTGTGCATGCTAAGTTGCTTCAATCATGCCTGACTGTTTGCAGTTCTATGAACTGTAGCCTTCCAGGCTCCTCTGTCCACGGGATTCTCCAGGCAAGAATTCTGGAGTGGGTCACCATGCCCTCCTCCAGTGGATCAAACCAACATCTCTTGCATCTCCTGCACTGGCAGGCAGCTACTTTATCACTACTTCCACCTGGGAAGCCCATAAAGTTTAAATAAAGACATCTTCAGACAAATAGAAAGTGAGATTTGTCACCAGAAGACATACACTAAAGAGAACACTAAAGAAAATACCTCAGGCAAAATGAAGATAATTCTAATGGAAACTTCCAAGTGAAGGAAGAAATAATGAGCGAAATACGTGAGTAAATATAATCAATGATCTAAGATCCTATCTCAAAAATCTGGAAAAAGAACAGTAAGTTAAACCAAAAAGTATATGTCTGTATGTGTTAGTCGCTCAGTCATGTCCAGCTCTTTGCAACCCCATAGACTGTAGCCCACCAGGCCCCTCTGTCCATTGAATCCTCCAGGCAAGAACACTAGAGTAAGTTGCTATTTCCTTCTCCAGGGAATCTTGCTGATCCAGGGATCAAACCCTGGTCTCCTGCATTACAGGCAGATTCTTTACCATCTGAGCTACAGGAAAGTCCAAAAAGTACATAGGAGAAAATTAAAATGAGAGCATAAATCAGTGAATCATTATCAAATAATAAGAAAGCCAAGGCTAATTTTAAATTTTTTAAAAAATGAATGAACCCAAGCAAGACCAACCAAAAAGTAAATAAAAGAGAAAGTAAACACAAATTACCAAAATCAGAATTAAAAAAGAGGTAACATCACAGAGCCTACAAACACTGAAAAGATTAAGAGGATCTTATGACTATTATCCCAATGCATTTGAAACTTAGAAATAACAGTCCTACACAAACTCCTACTGAGAACTTCAAGAAATGGTATGCTTCCAAATTCTTTCAATGAGGCCACTATAACCTTGGTACACAAAACTAACAAAGACACCAAGGGAGTCAGGGAGGAACGCACTGGGAGTTTGGGATGAGTAGCTGCAAACTATTATGTATAAGATGGGTAAGCAATAAGGTCCTACTGTAGAGCTCAGGGAACGACAATCAATCTCCTGTAACAGACCATAATGGGAAAGAATACAAAAAGAATATACACATGTATAACTGAGTCACTTTGTTGCACAGCAGAAATTAACACCACCTTATAAATCAATTATACTTCAATAATTTTTTTAAATGACATTAAAATTGCTCTTTCTTACTCTTCTCTACAAGAGTTTGTGGAGGGTTCTTGTTATTATGTCTAACATTTGGAAGAAAAAGGGAGTCAGGGAGGAACGCACTGGGAGTTTGGGATGAGTAGCTGCAAACTATTATGTATAAGATGGGTAAGCAATAAGGTCCTACTGTAGAGCTCAGGGAACGACAATCAATCTCCTGTAACAGACCATAATGGGAAAGAATACAAAAAGAATATACACATGTATAACTGAGTCACTTTGTTGCACAGCAGAAATTAACACCACCTTATAAATCAATTATACTTCAATAGTTTTTTTAAATGACATTAAAATTGATCTTTCTTACTCTTCTCTACAAGAGTTTGTGGAGAGTTATTGTTATTATGTCTAACATTTGGAAGAAGTCACTTATGAACACATCTAGACCTAGAAGCTTTCCTTTATAAGAACTTCTATTATAGGTTCAATTCCTTAATAGACAGAAAATTATTCTAATATTTAAATTCTCCTTGTATTATTTTTGGTTAGGTTGTGTTTTTCAAAGTAGCTATTTTATCCAAGTTTCAAATATATTGGAATAATGTTCATAGTATCTTCTCATGAAAAACTTATAAGCAAAATATTAGCAAATCAAGTCTAATAATACATCACACCATGACACAGTAGGTTTCAGGCCAAGAATGAAAGATGGATTTACTATTCAAAAATACTCTAAAATTTTGATTCCTCACCTAGTCAGGAAAAGGAAGGAATTCCCTGGTGGTTCAGTGGTTAGGACTCCAGGCTTCCATTGCTGGGGGCCCAGCTTTGATCCCTGATTAGGATACTTGCTCCAGTATTTTTGCCTGGAAAATTCCATACAGGAGCCTGGCAGGCTACAGTCCATGAGGCCACAAAGAGTCGGACACTACTGAGCACAGCACATTGGGGAGCAAACATTCCACAAGCCGTGCAGCATGGCCAAAAGAAGAAATAGTAGAAAATCTACATATTATCTCAACAGATGGAGAAAAGGCTCGGTCATGCTGCAGTAACAAGCAGCCCCGAATTTCAGTGACTTCAAAAGGCTGAAGTTCCT
Source organism: Madoqua kirkii (assembly GCA_006408675.1). Taxonomy (NCBI): domain Eukaryota; kingdom Metazoa; phylum Chordata; class Mammalia; order Artiodactyla; family Bovidae; genus Madoqua; species Madoqua kirkii. Next base: position 13,298 of record SJYC01041274.1, read on the forward strand.
GTCTCACTGATGCCATGTCCCAGGTCAGGTGACTTGGTCAGGTGACTTGGTGACTGGTGTGGCCTCCATCTCAAGTCTCACTCACTCTGGGAGCCAGGCTGAAGTAAGTTCCACCATCCAGAACATCGTGCTTGCCCAGAGCAAGGGACATACGAAGTGACATCTAGTTCATAAACACTTTATCCAAGATGTGACTGACACGCATCACCTTTGCTCACAATGACCCAAGCGAGGCACATGGTACCACATAACTTCAAGGAGACAGGGAAGGGTCACTCTTTGTCTGCAAGGAAATAAAGAGGGATGGGACATGGGTGAACAGTGCTAAAGCCCCACATCCAGAGAACAGGGGTCTTTATATTTCTGACTTCACAGACAGAGAGATGGCCAGAGGCTAGAATCCTCAAAGAATAAGGAGGAGGTCATAAAAACCAAGTGCTGAAAAGAGTTAGCCTCCAGGACCGGTAACATCGGTCTCCACTTCTTCCTTGGTTGGCCCAGGCTAAGAAGCCTGGTTTTCTCTTCTTGGGTAGGTCTGGTACCCTGAACTGTTTGTCCCTGCTATTGTTTGCTGGAGAATATTCCTTTACAGCGTCAGGACCCTCACTGTTCCCTGTAGGACGTTTCTCTGTCTGCAGCTGCTCAGAGTCCAGATTTTAGACAACTGACTATGGCTAAGAATATTTTGTTCCTTCCAACTCCCTCAGGAAAATGCCTAAGCTCAGTGCTAGCTCAGGCTGTTTGATCCTCCTAAAATACTGATTCTTTTTCTCTCAAGGCATTCAAATGCTTCCCTCAAGACTCAACACAAATCCTGTCACCATCTTAACACCCTATTCACTCCAGATCATATCCTGAGAGTCATCTCCACTCAGCCCACCCTTTTATTTGCCATAAGGCAGGAAGTTTGTCTCAACCAGAAAGCAGTAGGGGAAAACTCTGCATTCTGGCTCAAAGGGAGGAGAAATGATAGCCCAAATCACCTTATACAAGAGTCTGATACCTATTGATCACTACAGGTTGCCATTTTTTAGAAATTTCATGGGAGTTCTTTGACATTGAGAATTACAGTCCCAGAGAAAACTTTACAGACAGTTCTCTACTCAAGAAAGTGTCAAGGTTGAAATTAAGGGACAAGAATATAAAGACCATTCTAGACTCCAATCCAAGTCAGTTTTCCAAACCAACTTCAGTAATAATATGTCTGGAATTTCCCCATTTGATTCCCAATAGCTTCTGGACAGAAGAGTGTAAGAAATTGGCTCCCAGTAAGTGCTTACTCTCATCTCTCAATCAACAAAGCGTGGCCAAGGGCCTTCAGTGGCCCCTTTCTAGGCCTTGAAAACACAAAGGTGAAAAGGAAAGAACTGCTGCTCTTTAGGAAGGCTAGCACAGAAATGGACATGCAACCAAACAAACAATGAAATATGGTAAGTCAAAGGCTTCCAAACCATGTTTCATGGAACACAAAAATAATAGGCACTGGTGGGGATGCTTCTGTTTGTATTTACCTGCCTGCCCCAGGACCCACTTCCCTTCTTCTGTTGATACTCCAATATCCATTGAGAACATTCCTCATAAATCTCAGTCCAAAAGAAGATGTGGTACATGTAAACAATGGAATATTAAAAAGAATAAAATAAAGCCATTAAAAAGAGTGAAATAACGCCATTTGCCGCAACATGGATGGAACTAGAGAGTGTCTATACTGAGTGAAGTAAGTCAGACAGAGAAGGAAAAATACTGTCTGACATCCCTTAGGTGTGGAATCTAAAAAGAAATGATACAAATGAACTTACTTACAAAACAGAGAGAGATTCACAGACTCAGAGGACGAACTTACGGTTGCTGGTGTCGGGGGACAGGGGAAGGATGCGGGGAAGGGGATGGAAATGTAGACCTGCTATAAGTAAAATGGATGACCAACAAGGACCTACTGTGCAGCACAGGGAACTCTGCTCAATGTTATGTGGCAGCCTGGATAAGAGGGGAGTTTCGGGGACAATACTACTACTACTACTAAAGTCGCTTCAGACGTGTCTGACTCTGTGCGACCCCATAGACAGTAGCCCACCAGGCTCCTCCATCCCTGAGATTCTCCAGGCAAGAACACTGGAGTGGTTGCCATTTCCCTTCTCCAAGGCATGAAAGTGAAAAGTGAAAGAGAAGTCGCTCGGTCGTGTCCAACTCTTAATGAGCCCATGGACTGCCTCCCACCAGGCTCCTCCATCCATGGGATTTTCCAGGCAAGAGTACTGGAGTGGGGTGTCATTGCCTTCTCCATTGGGGGACAATGGATACATATATATGTATGGCTGGGTCCCTTTGCTGTCCACCTGAAATCATCACAACATTGTTAATCAGCTATACTCTAATACAAAAGAAAGAGTTTTGTTTTGTTTTAAAAAAAATCTTCTTAATCCAAATGCCTCAGAGGGAACCAGTGCCACCCCCTGAATCCAAGGGTGGATATGTGATCCAGTTCAACAAGTTAGAGCCTACCTGTTCACGGCCTTGACCCAGGACCTCAACAGAATCCATCAGAACTAACCCTAGAAAGTTCTCTGCAATGATGGTGAAAAAGATACCCCCTTTCCCATACTTGGAGCTGTGGGGCTGTGAGCCTGGGAGTGGTAAGGGCTCCTCCAAGGGGAGAAAGCCCACTTGGAGCCTCACAGAGGAGAGGATTCAAGAAGGAAGATTTCTGATGATATTATTCAGGAACCGGGTCCAGCCACAGCTGATGAGATTTACACCTCCTTCACTGATTGGGCCTCTGTTGCGTGCCAGGTGTTCTTTTGGGCCTCGGGAACACAACAGTGAATCAATCACACCACATCCCTACTTTAAGGAGCTTTTAACTCCTTGTTGTGGTGGTTGTTGTTTGGTCCTCCAGTCGTATCTGACTCTTTGCAACTCTTTATAACTCCTTAGGAGGAGACAAATGCATGAAAAAAATGATGTCCATGTTAACAGGATCATTCGAGTTGCTGCATGGAGCTGCCACTGAAAGGAGGAAGAGGAAAAGTAAGGAGGTTATTGTTATAACCTAAGCAAGAGAGGTGACCCTGGCTTGGACCAGAATAGCAGCGTTGAGAGGGAACCAGAGCCAATTAACTGCTTTCAAAGGAACCCATGCTGCTTTTCGGTCACTTGCGGCTGATGGAGGCTGGCATGCCCTATTCCATCTCGTTTCAGATTCCATCCACATTAAATACACTCACTTTATGCGCCACCAAGAAGGAAGAAATGCTGCCAGTTAGCCAATGGTGGGATTCTTTCACATCCCTTGAAAGAGCTCCTTTAGACCTTTTATGTATGTTAGCAGGAACAGCTATGAACAATACATGCAAATAATAAAACTATATCACAAGTACCACCATGATCAGCAGTCATCATAAAGCACACCCCAGTTTCAGAAATATTAAAACATGGGGAAGTGTGTGCCTTAGAGTTAATGAAATCCAATAGTATGCACACATTTGTCTGATTTTATAGAGATGATTGAAACGCGGTTTATCCTTATGAAATCCATACTTACTTTCTAGAAGGGCTTAAAGGTATAAATGCATCCTACAGTTCACTTCTATTTTACCTCTCAGATTGATTTATGGCCATTTTCTTAATCCCCCACGTACAAGAGGAATCAAGATGAATTTTTAAGTGAGGCACAGATCTTCAAATGTAATTTTCACATCTTAGACTCCTGCATTAGACACACACATGAGGGCACCAAGCCCATAAGCCCACATCCCTCACATGGCATCTCTCCACATCAAGACAGCAAAGCTCATTCAAAGCAATTCTGAGGTTCCTCAGACATTTTCTTAATCCCCCATGTACAAGAGGAATCAAGATGAATTTTTAAGTGAGGCACAGATCTTCAAATGTAATTTTCACATCGTAGACTCCTGCATTAGACACACACATGAAGGCACCAAGCCCATAAGCCCACATCCCTCACATGGCATCTCTCCACATCAAGACAGCAAAGCTCATTCAAAGCAATTCTGAGGTTCCTCAGAGTATTTTTCACCTCCACCTTTTGCCCAAGCCATAACTGCTATTAACACAAGGATGGAAAGCAAGGTGTAACATAAGTGAGCTTGCTCCAGTGCTAAAAGACTGAAGACCAAGCTGGGAGTGAATCCTGCAGCATTAGGGATCTCAGTCACTTTGTGAATCACAATGACAAGGACACCCCGGGTTTAAAAGACTTAAGTGAAGCATGATTGCAACTTCAGGGAGTGATTTTTTTAATTGCCTTCATCATCTGAACGTGCACAGAGAAAAACAACTTTTGTTGTACATATATTTAAACAAAGAAGATATTTTTATGTTCTAGGCTGCATGCAAAGTTACCTGGCCCAACAGTTATACAGAAATAACATTTCCTTTTAAATGTCCCTTTAACTCCTGAAAATCTAAAATGAGAATACCCACAGCTGGTTACAAGGCTGTAAAATCAATACCTTCAAATGTGGGTGGCAGGCCATAAGTTGGTACAACATTGATTTTTTTTAAAACCCTTTGGAAATATAATTTAAGAACATGTTTCTGAAATCCTAGAAAGTATTCAGTTCTTTTGATCTAAAATCTTATGCCTTGCATCTAATTTTAAGGAATTCACTTTACAAAGGAGAAATGCTTTATGTATCAAATTTTCAATCAACTTATCTATAAAGATGAAAAACTAACAACAGCCTGCATGTCTAACAACAAGAAAAGATTTATGTAAATTATGATAGTTTCATCAGACGGAATTACAGCCCATTAAAATATTAACTTTGAAGACATTATAACAACATAAACTACTTAAAATATGATGCCAAGAGAAAAAGCAGATATCATTTTACTGTGACAAGTGTACCCTAACGTAAAAACGTCTAGACATAGATAAGGACAGTAAAGGAAACAAACAAACCAAAAAAGTAAAAACAGTTTTGCCACAAATCTAGAAAGGGAGATGATTTTGCTTTCATTCCCAGAATGTGTATTATGATATGACTGTTCAACAAAATGTTTTTTGAAGATGGTAGCTGATTATCGTAAATGATCAAGTGCATCCAAGGTGTATTGTTACTACCTTCCTATGGACACTTGCATAAAGAGATGGCTATCACATTGTGATGTGTGTGCTAGTCTCATTAGGCACTGGCCCTTCATATCCGTGAGAGATGAATTTTCCTGTAGGTCTCCAGACGGGGCACAGGGAACAATGTCAGGTACCAGACGCTGGAGTAAATAGACCTGGGGGTGAGTCCATTCCCACACAGGCCATGGGTCCCTAGCGAGCTTTCTGGAGGGCTCTGTAACCCCTCTAGTAAAATGCAGGTGCGGAGACCTCCCCAGCTGAGCTGTGATAATGATTCCCAATTAGGTATAAAAAGGAGTCCACACACTAAGAGTCTAGCATCACTAAGCTAGAGTTTTTAATATTACCTGGATACAAGACGGTTATGATGCAATGATGCAATGGCAAATTTCCAGTTAGAGTTTAGCTTTAAATGACTTACAAATCAGGTTTGTTGCGGTTGAGGAGGTATCTGCATCTTCAACCACCCAACAACTCTGGTTTGCAAGAGCATGTTCTTTGGCTGGACCGCGTCACTGCCCGTTTAAAATTCTTCCATGACCACAAGTGCCCGTAAGGTCAATTCCAAACACATGGTCACTGGGTCCTTTAAGATCAGCCCAGCACTCAGGGCCTGAGGCTTCCCTCCTCACACGCCACATTGCAGGAGTACTAAAGTTCCTACACTCTCCCCAGTGAGCCATGTTTATGCTTTCCCATCCATCTTTGCATATTCTGTCCCCTCCCTCTGAAATACCCTTCCCCTCTCTACCAAAGTCTCCCTCCTGGGAGCTCCTACCATTTCTGCAAGGCTTATCTAAGAGGAAGTCTTCTCTGACCCCTCCTCCCTGTCCCAGGGTTAGGGTCCCTCTTGCAGGACACCAAAGTCCCTTGAGCTCCTTGCATCATCCTGGCTATCTATCTGCCCTGCAAGCTCCCTGAGGGTTAGAACCTTGCTTCCTGCCTTCCTTGTAGTCCTGTTGCCCAACACAGGGGTGAGTGCAGAAAATATGATCAGTAAATGCCTATGAAATAAATCAATCATCTTGCACAGGTGCTGAGAAATAGACTGGCAAAGCCAAACAAGTTAATGTTTCACTGAGCTGGAAACTGGTAAAATGAGAGTCCTAACCTTGGGCTTTAACCAGTTGACCTTGAGCCTAACCACTTTCGGAAAGAGGAATAGCAGGAAAATCAAAAGGTGGCTCTGCTAGATATAACTATTTTGCCAATAAATATTTTAAACCAAAGTTCCTGGAATAAAGAAAAAAGACAGTTGTTGATATAAGGGATGGAAATTTCCTCTGTAAATGAAAGAAATACATTAATAAAATTATCTAAATTACCTTTGACCCAGGCTAGTACCACAAACCTCTAAAATCGGGAGTGATAAAAGTGTGTGCTTTTCTCTGGAAAGGAGTCCACGGCCTTTATCCAAGTATCCTGCTACAGACTAAACTGTGCCTCCACCAAACTTCAGATGCTGAAGCTTCAGCCTTCGATATGACTATATCTGGAGAGGACTTCTAAGGAGATAATGAATAGTCAGTGATGTTATAAGGGTGGGCCCTAACCCTATGGGATTGGCATTCTTATAAGAAGAGGAAGAGCAACCAGAGATCTCTGTCTCCGGAGCACACACAGGAAGGCCATGTGAAGACCCAAGGAGGAGGCTGTCTACCAGCCAGGAAGAGAACCCTTGCTGGAAACCCACCCTGAAGGCGCCTTGATCTTGGACTTCCAGCCTCCAAAACAGTGAGAAAATAAATCTCTATTGTTCAAGCCACCACCACCAACAGATTCTAATGTCTAAGCATCTGTGGTATCTTGTTATATTAATAGCAGCCTGAGCAGACCAGCACTGGTCCCTTCCCCAAAATAGACAGGAAAAATTTGACTTGTTGAAAATAGAAAGGTTTTGACCCAAGTCATCCTCTCCATCTGTCAATGAGTTTGTATCTTCTCACAGGGTCTGAGCAGCTCTGAATGTAACCTCACAGGACAAAAAGGCTTTCAGAGGAACAGGCCTGCCCCACGTCCACCTCAAGCAAGATGTCCCTAGCAGAGCACACATTTAAGTACTGATTTTAGGGTCGAGATCACTTTGCTTTCCATAGAGCAGTTCAGGGTTATTGAGAGCTTGGTTGGGTAAAGAGTTTAGCTACATGGTGTCCGAATGCTTTCTGGAACACACAAGGGCCTCCCCAACCCACCCGTCTACCTGTTCTCTGTCCACTCCTGGCTCCCCACCTACCTGTGCACCAGAATAACAAACAGAAAGGGATCAATCCTCCTTGGGTCCCCAAATCCTACACTGGCCCCACTTACAGCCCTTGGCATGGTCCTCAGTGCCACCAGACTGGGAACTCCTGTAAGAAAGGGCCAGATGGGCCTGACTCAACTACACCGACTGTCCTCAGGTATTCTCAGGGGAACTGTGGTGGTGAGCATTTGACTACCATCCACGACCTCAGACTTCCCAGGCAAAAAACTCACCTGCCAATGCAGGAGATGCAAGAGAAGTGGGTTCGATCCCTGGGTGGGGAAGATCCCCTGGAGGAAGGCATAGCAACCCACTCCAGTATTCTTGCCTGGAATAGTCCACCGACAGAGGAGCCTGGCAGGCTGTAGTCCATAGGGTTGCAAAGAGTTGGACACGACTGAGCATGTACAGCCTCGGAAGATCTAGAGACCATGACCAGTGCCCCAAAGCCTACTGTCTCCAGGGCAAGAGTGCCCAGTCGCCAAGCCAGCAGTGACACATCTCTTTCTTCATCTGTAAAATGGAACAACAAAGGTACCCCCCTCCTAGGGTTGCCGAGAGGCCTGCGTGAGGACATATAAAGCCTAGAACAGTGTCTGGTACATGAAATGTGTCCAGTAGTCCTGGCTCTTATTGAGGGCACATGAGACTGGAGAAACCGGTGCAATAGGAAATGGAGCTTTCACAGACAGTTACCAGATAAACAACACTGTGTGCAGAGCTCGGTACTGATTCTATTTACAAGGCACTTCTCACATGGATTACCAGTGGTTAAGTTTCCAACAATCCCCTAAGGTAGAGGGCGGTTATCCTAAGTCTCATCTACTAGATGAAGAAAGGAAGCTTTCAGAGAGGTTAAGGAAGTTGCCCCACAGACACACAGCGCTGGGAAAGGGGTTCTGCTGGTCCAAACACCTAGCTCTACCAACCTGAGCTGCAGGAACCCAGTTCTGGAGTTTCGACGCGGTTGGACCGCCTACAGCACTCCTTCACCTGGGAGGCGGCCAACAGCGGGACGCTTTCCGCCCGGCCTAAAGAGTTTAACCAGGAAAGTTTCCCCTGGCTGTTCTGGGCGAACGAAGAGGGCAGCATGGAACCTGCTGGTGCACCAGACCAAATGCATAGTACACACACGCGCGCGCGCGCACACACGCGCCCCCCCCCCCAACACACACGGTGCCTTCTGCAGCCGCCGGCTCTAAGGGGGTACCTCGGCTTCCCCGGAGCCCGAGCAACATTCGGACTCGCCTCCGAAGTCCACTCGTCCCTCCTGTTTCCCCACGTGAAGCCTCGGCGTTCTCCCTTCCCTAGGAATCCGCGCCGGCCCGCGCTGGGCGCCGTCTCCCGAGCCCCCCTAAGAGGCGCCGAAACAGAGGAGTTGCCTCGGAGGAAAGCCCCGCGCCCGGCACAGGTCGGGCGCGCAGCCCGCGCTCAAGCCGAGGGTAACGGGAGAAGCAGGGCTGCCCGACCGAAGCCCTTACCTTCCTCATTCTCGTCAAACACCGGGGGCTTGTGGGAGTGGTTCCCGCCCATATTCCGCCGCGGCGCCTGCCGCTGCTACATGCCCGGCCGCCGGGATGCGGGGCGCGCAGCGCAGGGTGCGGATGCGCCGCGAGCGTCCAGTCCCGCCTGCCGCCGCGCGCCGAGCCGGAGGGGGCCGAGCTCCGCGCAGGGGCGGAACTGCGCCCCCTCCTCCGCGGCGTCCCCCTGTCCCTGGCGGCGCTCTCCGGGCGTTCCCGCCGCGCCCCGGCCACGCTAGCTCTTCCTCCGGGCCAGGTTCCAGGCGCCCGCACGCACCCGAGAAAGCGGGAGCTCCCAGCGCCGGGGCCACACGGAGCCGCGCTCCTCACTGGAGACCGGAGGCGGTGCGGGAGGAGGAGGAGGAGGAACAGGAGGGAAAGGAAGCGATGGGCTCGGGCTGCGTCGAGAGGGCGCGCGAGCGCAGCCCCGAGGGCGACCTGGAGGAGAGGGCGCTGCGGGCCAGCGGGTCTGGGAGGAATCGACGCGGGCACCCGAGCTGAGCGCCGGGTCCGCCTAGAGGAGTCGGGCGCTCACCTCCCGGCGTCAAGCAAGTCGTGAGCCATCTAGTGTGCGCCGGGCCCCAGCCAAAAGCTTTCGAAACGCAATCCTCTGTCACCTCCAAAAACTACTGTTGCCCATTTTAGAGTCGGGTAGAATAAGGTTCAGGGGTAAAGGAGCTCTTCGGTTAGTCGGCGCTGGCTGCGGAGGGAGCCCCTCGGACGCCCCATTGACTTTATTTGCCCATTTGAGCAGCGTCCCAGGCAATTCTGCAGCAGACGCCTTTCCTCTTGGTGTTTTCTAAATGTTTAATAAGTCTAGACCCTCTCGGACTCAGTTTCTCCCTTGATTCTACGGGGGAAACAGTCCCAAAACGGGCGGAGTTTGCCCCCAAATCATTCTCCCTAGGACTGGCTGCGCATGGGCCTCGGGAGTCCCCTGAAACTGAACTAAAGCCTGTTAGCAAAAGGGACGAGGATGCCAAAGACGGGGGTGCGATGCGTGCGCCCCAAGGCTCTCCTGTGGCGAGCACAGACTCTCAGAGGGACCCGCAGGTTACCCGCGCGGTGCAGCCCCGCCCGCCCAGCGCGCCAGGCAGCCAGGATCGTTGGCCACATCCTGCCATCTACTGGGCGTCTTCAGCCACCGTCTGTGCTTCGTATTAATAGAAAGCAGCGGTTCTTTTACTTCCCCATCCTTTCTCCCAGCCCCCTAGTTTTGCCTGTCTCTCTGTCACTCTCTCTGGGAGACGACGGGGGAAGGAGACTATGGATGGGTGGGATGGTTCTCTAACATCACAAGAAACCTCCCGCAGACAATGGGAGGTTAGTGAGCCCTGTGAGCCAGCCCCATCCAGCCAAAGTTTCAGGACTGGCTCAAACCACTAGGCCTCTTGGGTCAGACAAGCTTCATTCACAGACCTGCTTCCACCACTTACAGTCTCTGTGCAGTTTCAACTTCGAGTTCTCATCTGTGAGATGGGGAGATTGGTATTAACTCCCCAGCATTGCTATGAGGATTCTACCACATCACATTTATAAAAGTGGGTAACAGGGCCCAGGGGCATAACAATGATGAATAAATATTTCTTACTTTTCACTTTACTGACAAGCATTGGCTGAGAGGCCAGGCTATAGCAAGCAATATAATGAACCAAGATAAAGCAGGTACAGCCTCCAGATCAAGAAAGGAGGAGGGATGGTGACAGGCATGAGCACTGGATCCTGTTCCTCCCAGATTTCGTCCCACTTTGACACTCTCTAGCAGGCTAACTTGGGTAAATTACTTAACCTCTGCTGGCCTCGGACTTCCCTGGTGGCTCAGAGGTTAAAGTGTCTGTCTGGAATGCAGGAGACCAGGGTTCGATCCCTGGGTGGGGAAGATCCCCTGGAGAAGGAAATGGCAACCCACTCCAGTACTCTTGCCTGGAGAATCCCATGGAGGGAGGAGCCTGGTAGGCTCTAGTCCACGAGGTCACACGACTGAGTGACTTCACTTTCACTGCTAGCCTCAGTTTGTTCACCCATAACATGGGTATGATAATAATGGTACTTGCACCCTTCCTAGGGTTGTTATGCAAAATAAATGATGTCACTACCTGGAACACAGATAAATAAATAATACCAACACAGGTGTTGGTATTATCCTCTGCTGGGGTCCAGCCCCGGTGGATCCAAAGTAATTCGAAGGGGAGATGGAGTAGGCGTCCTAGGAAAAAACTTAATTACAGATATATAGAGAGATTAGAAACGGATAGTGTAGTAGGAAATATTAGTGGAGAAAAAGATGCTGAATAACTTGGCTTACATGGAATACCAATCACCACCTACATAGGCCACAGGCGTGTTTCCATTCTCCCAAAGGAGAAGAAGCACTGAGGCCTCCCTGGCCCCTATCTTAGAAGCCCAGGCAAAATTAGCAGGCTTGGTGAGTACCCATATACCAGGTGGGAATTCAGCCAGAAGGGGAAAGAATGACACGGGGGAATCAGTCTTTCCAGAAACTTATCCGATTTCTTTATTTTTCAGGTTTGCTTATATATTTTTTGTTATACATAGGGATGAATACAGAGTCACGTGGGGGTCAGCAGACCTGACCCTTGTCACAGTCAGGTACTTCATATAAAATTATACAAAGGTCTTATGAGTTTTACATCATCCACTGGCCATAAGGCCTGCTGACATTTTATGGCCCTTTCTGATAGTTGTCAGTCAACCAGAAAATTTATTTTTTCCAGGGGTGATTTTTTCTTAAACCAAGCGCCACCCTCCAAATAAAATTGCATTCCTATAGGGTGAGGGTGTAGTGGGTTACAATCAAGAAAGAAATTTACTTAGCCTAAGGTTTAACATGATTAATCTTAAAGGTTAATACTTATTTTTTCTATATGACAGTTATATTCATTATAAGGGCAAGGAATATGGGGATTTAGCAGCAAATATCGGCTCAATAAATGAAAACCCTTCACCAATGTTCCCCTTAAGATCTATTTAGTCTTAAGATAGTGATAAAGTTACATTTTTACCTAGCAAGGACACAGTGATTTATAACAAAGTACAATGATCTATAACAAAAGAGAAAATTCATTAATTCAAAAAGTATAGTATTGCTAACATCAAGAACTACTATATTTCCTTTTCTATATTCCAAATACACTGATTAATATATTCCCAGGTGCCTAAGGATATGGAGGCCTGGCAGCAATCATTGACTCAATAATGAGAAAAGCCCTATGCTAATTAAAACTTTCAAAATACTCCAAACTCTCTGTGCTATATAAACACAGAGGTTGAGAGGTTGTCACACAAGCTAGTCTGTCAGCAGAGAGGTTTGACCTGAGACACCCTTGTCACACCCAGGGCAGGGAATTAGCAGTAATTATTGGCATGACAAATGAAAAAACCCTTCACCAATATAATTTCTAATCAACCCACTATACCATACTAATAATCTTCTAACTTCTCAAAAGAGTCTGTATTTAGAAAGTTTTAAAGCATCTCGTGCCTCTCACAGTCGGGAGGCCATAAACAATCACATGTGGCCGGATGAACCTGATCAGGCATACTAGAGAACCTTCAAAGGAGTTTGTAAAATGAAATACTCTTGTCACGCCCAGGAATTTTTATTAACTGGAGCTGCAAGTTAACTCCTTCTCCGAGAAATGGTGATTGCGGAGAGCCCCCCATAAAGTCAGAAGTGTAGGTGAAAGCATAAAACAGAATCTGGTTTTGGGGGTAGATGCTCGGGAACAGGGGTTGTTCTGAGGCTCAATCTCGCCTTTGCATATGCCAAAGCCTCCTTCTTCATGACCTTTGCCATGGGCGGAGTTCCTCACGCTAGCTCCCGGCAATCCTCCATAAGGAGCTGTGGTGTAAATTATACTCTGGGCTCACAGTTCTCTCCCTGTCCCTGAAATGGCTCACTGGGATGAGGGGGCGTTTCTTACTTTCTGACCACCAACATGGAGCATGCCATTGAACTTAGTTTGGCCACTGGCCTATGGGAGGAAGTGATGGTGTACCGGTTCTGAGTGAAAACCTTAAGATGTCACATGTTTCAGCTCTCTTGTCCTTCTGCCATCCACCATGAGAAGCTCTGGCCTTGGGTAGCCTCTGAACCCCAAGGGGCACACTGAACCCCACATGTATCCTGAAGCAGAGCTACTGTTGAGTCCTGCCCCAGAGCAACAGGTGTGAGGTATGGTTTGTATCAAAGCCATAATAGCAGAGTCCAGAACCAAGGTCACCTCCAAAGCTGACTGAGCCCCTTTGTAACCATTTCCAAAAGCCCCCCTGATCAGCACCAGCAGGCTTTTCGACCCAATATTAGGCAAAAATGCCCACCTCAGTAGTCACCCTATAGCACCCTAACCAGTCACCTAATGCCAACTTTCCAGCAGGGATTGTCTTTGTCCCAAGGCTATTAAAATTGGCCACTAGTCCAGGAAAACTATCAACTCTCCGTGGTCTGTCAGGAGGCTGGCCCACTGCACTCGCAGTGCCCACTTTATCTCTGCTCTTTATTCTTAATAAACTCGCTCCCTTCTGAAATGCTCTGTATCTGGAAATTCTTTTCCAACCCATGTTGACTGCTTCAACAGCTACAAGCTCACAAGCAAGGAAATATGTGCTCTTGTAAGCCACTGAGATTGGGAGGAAGTGCTATTTCACAGCATTATCATGGAAAAAGTTGATGAATACAGATATTCAATTAACAGTCATGCATGCAAAGGCTCTAACTGCAAACTGTGTGGTGCAGAAGGAACCTTAGGAGGCTGTGAGAACACAGGAAGCAGCTTTCCCCAGTTCTGAGAGTCTGGGCAGGTGCAGGGTCCCATGGAAAGAAGTCATGAGCATTTGTTCGAGAAGGGGACAAAAGAGGATGAGATGGTTGGATGGCATCACCAACTCCATGGACATGAGTTTGAGCAAGCTCCAGGAGTTGGTGATGAACAGGGAAGCCTGGCATGCTGTGGTTCATAGGGTTGCAAAGAGTTGGATACGACTGAGCAACTGAATTGACTGAACTTCCTCCTTTGTTGAACAAGCATTTTCTGAACACTTGGGTGCTGAAGACAGACCCTGTGATGAGTAACACAGGATCTGTGAAGTTGAAGTTTAGAAGGCTGGTGCAGGAGAAGGGCAACCCCCATAGGGAGGCCCCTCAACAGTCATCGAGTCCAAGTTTGTGCTGCTCGCCACGAGACAGGCTAATGAATCAGGAGACAAGCTGTTGAGGAAAGGAGTAGGGACTTTATTTGGAAAGCCAGCAGACCAAGATGATAGTGGACTAATGTCTAAAGAGAACCTTCATCTTTCCCAAGTTACAATTCAGGCTTCTCTTTTACTCAGAGGGGGAGGGGTGTGGTTGATTGTTCCAAACTACCTGGTGTCAGAATCCTTTGTTCTTGCAGTTATCCACTAGGTCAGGCCACAGTGTTTCTGTAAACCTCCAACATGGCAAATGTTATTCCTTGTTCTGCAACTTTTTATCTCTGTATAAACAGAAAAGTGTTATATCTCTAAAGATCAGGGCCTTGAGAAGGGATTATCCTGTTTATCTCATGCTCAGTTCAGTTCAGTCGCTCAGTCGTGTCCAACCCTTTGCAACCACTCTAGAGGCAATATTATTATGTATTTTTTTTGCCTGCGGCAGTGTGGCATGTGGGATCTTAGTTCCCTGACCAGGGATTGAACCCACACCCCCTGCAGTGCAGGCATAGATTCTTAACCACAGGGAAGTCTCAACATTCTTAACTGGTAGCAATAGAACACAAAGGTTAAAGTAAAGGAAACAGATCCAAGATGGAGTCAGATTTGCTCTTCCTTATCTGGCTCAGAGGTTAAAGCGTCTGCCTCCAATGCAGGAGACTTGAGTTCGTTCCCTGGGTCGGGAAGATCCCCTGGAGAAGGAAATGGCAATCCACTCCGGTATTCTTGCCTGGAGAATCCCATGGACAGAGAAGCCTAGTAGGTTACAGTCCACGGAGTCGCAAAGAGTCGGACACGACTGAGCGACTTCACCTTCACCTTCATCCACATTCAAAGAAGCCAACTGGAGGGAAATGGTGTGTAAGCTGAGGACAGAAGGACAAGAAGGAATCAGCCATGTGGGGGGAAAAAGGGGTAGCTGGGCAAAGTAAGCCGAGTAAGGAGGGTTTGGCTGTTCCAGGAGGCTGGAGCAGTGTCGGAGCATGGGGTGGTCAGGATGGCATCTGTGACACGTCGTATGGAGCGCTCTCTGGGTGCCAGTTCCATGGCAGCCGTTTGCAGGAAGCGTGGCCCTCCAAACAACCTTTTCCCTGGATCTTCTCTCATTTATAGATATTATTCCAGGCCTGTTACTTCCAGTGCTTTTCATGGATCACCCCTTTTAATCCTCACAACAAACCTGGCCAGTAGGCTTGACCATAACCCCGTACTGACAGACACAGAAGCATAGAAAGATTAAAGCCGAGTCCAGATGGTTGTAGAGTGGTGGAGGTCTCAATCTACAGGTGAAACATAGGTATCGGGTCTTAAAGAAACAGTGTAGGAAATAGTGGCTGTGAAATTCAGATCATTTTAATTTTTTTTCAAAGTAGTTTCATATTATTTTCTGTACTATCAATATTTTAATAAGCAGCAAAAACAATGAGAATATTTTCATTTCGAAAAAAACTTGTGGACACTAATCCACACCTAATTTTGTAAGGCACATTTCATGGTTCATCCCTAAGTTATTATGTGTCAAGAGGCGGTGCTAGGAAATCCCCATTTTGCAGGGGATCCAAAATCCTTCCTCTTGGATAAAAAGAAGCTCAGAGAGTCAAATAGCTTGCCCTTAATGCCACCGTTGCCACCTACGGCTATGGTAAAGAGTTATCATGAACTTAGAATCTTAAAGCGGCAGACGTATATTTCCTCACTGTTCTGGAAGTCAGAAATATGAAATGAAGCTATCTGCACAGTGGATTCCCTCTGGAGACTCTGAGGCGAGGCTCAGGTACAGGCTTCTTCTGCTTCTGATGGCTCCAGGGACTGCCTCCTTGCCTCAAGGCTGTAGGACCCCATCCTTGCTGCCATCTTCACACAACCTTCCGTCTCCCTACGTCACCTCCTCCTCTGTCTTGTGTTGCTGTGCTTAGTCTCTCAGTCATGTGACCCCCACGGACTGTAGCCCTCCAGGCTCCTCTGTCCATGGAATTTTCCAAGCAAGAATACTGAAGTGGGTCGCCATTTCCTCCTCCAGGGAATCTTTCTGACCCAGCGATCAAACCCCCATCTCCTGCATTGGCAGATGGATTCTTTACCACCGAGCCACCTGGGAAGCTCTCAACACAAGAAGTGTACCTGATAAAAACTTGGTTACAGGGGATTGCCAAACAGCTTCTGGCAGAAGACGTCATCCCTGTTGTCATTTAGTCCTTTAATTAGCATGCCCTGAGCTTGTCTTTTGTATTAGATGATGCACTAGGAGCATTAAGGAGACCAGCAAGCAAAAATGCACCCTGCCACCTCCTGTGATAAAAGGCTGTCCAGGGTGTCCTGGAGGCAGAGCAGAGGATTTATGGTTGTTCTCTGTGTCTCATCATCTATAAAATTATCATTTGTCCCAAGGATTATGTGAGCTACATAGCTCTAGATTTATGAGAGATATAAGCGAATCCATATGCATAATTAAGGCTAATACATAGTATATATGCTTCAAAGGTAAGTAGAGGTTTATGTTTTCATTCCACATAGAAGGCTCAGCTCTTAACTCTTCCTACTTACAGCTCCATAACATATTCTTTACCAGAAAAGATTTTTCAGGTGCTGTTGGAAAGACTGGGACAGGGGAGATTTCACTGGACCCTTGTTGTCAGAAGCCCATTGCCCAAAGTAGACAGATAAGAACTCCATTCTCCTGCCAGGTCTGGGTGAGGTCTTTTGTCAAGGAGACAGAGTCAGGTGTTTAATCTGACCACCCCAGCCTCCCCACCAAGACTCATTTCCAACCAGGAAGATCTCCAGATGTGGAAATGGGGTATAGATGACAAGTGATGTGCTCTACCACTCTGCTGTCCCTAGCAGACAGCTGAGGCTGGGAAGCCTCCGGAAGCTCTCTTCATGACTCACTGTGGCTGCAGGAATCAGTCCAGTCCTGCCAGCTGAATTATTCTGAAGTAAGTATTACACCTCACTCTTCCTTCTCCTGCGTAACGTGGAGTGTCACTCAGCCTCCTGAATAAGAGTGGCTGAGCTACTTGATGTGAGCTGTGTTCTAGACAAAGCCAGCTTACGGGTCTGGCCCGCTTGCCTGGCTCACATGCTGGTAAGGCTCTGTGCAGTCTTTTGACTCTCTGCAAAATAAATCAATAAAATAAAAGCCATCTGCTTCTCTGCCCTGAGAGGATCTGTCTTCTGTCCACAGAAGGTTAACTGTGGATAGACCAGGAAAGTTAGAGCCTAGGGCGGCTCCTATGAATCTGACAAGGGATTGAGTATACGATTCTGTGTTGTGTCTCGATTCCCAAACAGAGGCACAGAAAATAAGAACTGGGATGCTTTCTCTGACTTCAGTTTTCATGAGTAGATTGTCGGGGCTGCTGCTCCTATCACAGAGAGAATGATTAAGCATTCACCAGACTTGCATTTAAAGCTATAAACTCCAGCAGTTTTAACCTGTAATTTTATGTAGCACGATCATGCTGAGGAGGCTCATATAATTCTCCGGGGTAGGATGTCTCCTGTGCCAAGCCATTCTTTTTTTAATCTGCTAGATCAGATTTTGTTATCGTTTCTGTTAAGCCTATTTTATTTAAAACTTGATTCTGGTTCACTTAGAGTAAATACCGTCTGCTTGCATTCTTTTTCAATATGTTCTGTTTGGCAGCGTTGTACATTATAAAGAAAAAATAATAAGAAGAAAGGCTGTTTTGTGGCATGCCAAGATAAGGAATGGTTTGTACAGCCAATTCATTGTTGAAAATCATTTCACTTGGGTAGCAAAATCTCCCTAAAGATTTTTTTTAATGGTAATTTCAAAGAGTAACCTTTTATTGTTAAGAGCCTTTGTGGGTGAGTGTGTGTGTGCACAAGAGCTTACTTAAAAGAAGGGTCTGTCACTTGCTACTGTGGAGGTATAACTGCTTTTCCTGGCATGATAAAACTTCCCTAGTTTGCAACTTGGTAGTCCAGCAGTTCTGAGAGCCTCATTCTTTTATTAAAACAACTTGCATAGTAGCTCCATGCTGACCTCAAATTAATTAAGTGTTGGAGGGAAATTCTAGCTGTAATGTGAACCAGGCTGGGTCAGGAGGAAGGCTTAGTAGCTGCCAAAAGCAGCATCCATGGAATGTGTAACACTGTGTTCCCCCCTGGGTTGACAGGAGTTCTTAGGGGCTTAAAGGAATGAATACTGTAAACTGCACTTGAACTTGTGGGGACTTATGTGTGTGTGTGCATGCCCATGCAAGCATGTTTCAGTATTTTAGTGGGGAGAGAGTAAAAGCCTTTCATTGTTCTTTAAAAAGTTCCCTGAGTCTTCCTCTTCTGAAGAAAAAAAGGACTGAGAACCACTGATCTGTAGACTGCCGCTGCTGCTGCTGTCGCTTCAGTCGTGTCCAACTCTGTGCGACCCCATAGACAGCAGCCCACCAGGCTCCTCCGTCCCTGGGATTCTCCAGGCAAGAACACTGGAGTGGGTGCCATTTCCTTCTTCAATGCATGAAAGTGAAAAGTGAAAGTGAAGTTGCTCAGTCATGCCCGACTCTTAGCGACCCCATGGACTGCAGCCTACCAGGCTCCTCTGCCCACGAGATTGTCCAGGTAAGAGTACTGGAGTGGGGTGCCATTGCCTTCTCCGAAAGTTGTATTAGTTTCTGCTGTATAGCAAAGTGAATCAGCTATACATATACATATATCCCTTCTTTTTTAGATTTCCTTACCATTTAGGTAAGTAAAGTTCCCTGTGCTATACAGTAGATTCTTATTAATTATCTATTTTATACATACTAGCATATATATCAGAGAAGGCAATGGCACCCCACTCCAGTACTCTTGCCTGGAAAATCCCATGGATGGAGGAGCCTGGTGGGCTGCAGTCCATGGGGTCGCTAAGAGTCAGGCACTACTGAACGACTTCACTTTCACTTTTCGCTTTCATGAATTGGAGAAGGAAATGGCAACCCACTCCAGTGTTCTTGCCTGGAGAATCCCAGGGACGGGGGAGCCTGGTGGGCTGCCTTCTGTAGGGTCACAAGAGTCGGATACTACTTAAGCGACTTAGCAGCAACAGCAGCAGCAGCATATATATGTCAATCCCAATCTCCCAATTCAATGACCCAATGGTTGTTGGCAATTTGATCTCTGGTTCCTCTGCCTTTTCTAAATCCAGCTAGAACATCTGGAAGTTCACAATTCACGTACTGTTGAAGAATTTTGTTGGAGAATTTTGAGTATTACTTTGCTAGTGTGTGAGATGAGTGCAATTGTGCAGTAGTTTGAGCATTCTTTGACATTGCCCTCCTTTGGGATTGGAATGAAAACTGACCTTTTCCAGTCCTGTGGCCACTGTTGAGTTTTCCAAATTTGCTGGCATATTGAGTGCAGCACTTTCACAGCATCATCTTTTAGGATTTGAAATAGTGCAACTGGAATTCCATCACTTTCACTAGCTTTGTTTGTAGTGATGCTTCCTAAGGCCCACTTGACTTCACATTCCAGGATGTCTGGCTCTAGGTGAGTGAACACACCCGTCGTGATTATCTGGATCATGAAGATCTTTTTTGTATAGTTCTTCTGTGCATTCTTGCCACATCTTCTTAATATCTTAGTATCTTCTTAATATCTTCTGCTTCTTCAAGCGACGGGAATTCCAGACCACCTTATCTGCCTCCCAAGAAATCTGTATACAGGTCAAGAAGCAACAGCTGGAACTGGACATGGAACAACAGACTGGTTCCAAATAGGGAAAGGAGTATGTCAAGGTTGTATATTGTCACCCTGCTTAAACTTCTATGCAGGGAACATCATGTGAAATACTGGGCTGATGAAGCACAAGCTGGAATCAAGGTTGCCAAGAGAAATATCTATAGCCTCAGATATGCAGATGACAGCACCCTTATGGCAGAAAGTGAAAAAGAACTAAAGAGCCTCTTGATGAAAGTGAGAGAGGAGAGTGAAAAACTTGGCTTTAAATTCAACATTCAGAAAACTAAGATCATGGCATCCGGTCCCATCACTTCATGGCAAATAAGTGGGGAAACAATGGAAACAGTGAGAGACTTTATTTTGGGGGGCTCCAAAATCACTGCAGATGGTGACCACAGCCATGAAATTAAAAGGTGCTTGCTCCCTGGAAGAAAAGCTATGACCAACTGATACAGCATTTTAAAAAGCAGACATTACTTTGCCAACAAAGGTCCATCTAGTCAAAGCTCTGGTTTTTCCAGTAGTCATGTATGGATATGAGAGTTGGACTATAAAGAAAGTTGAGTGCTGAAGAATTGATGCTTTGAACTGTGGTGTTGGAGAAGACTCTTGAGAGTCCCTTGAACTGCAAGGAGATCCAACCAGTTCATCCTAAAGGAAATCAGTCCTGAATATTCACTGGACGGGCTGATGCTAAACCTGGAACTCCAATACTTTGGCCACCTGATGTGAAGAATTGACTCATTGGAAAAAACCTTGATGCTGGGAAAGACTGAAGGAGGAGAAGGGGATGACAGAGGATGAGATGCTTGAATGGCAAGCTCCAGGAGTTGATGATAGACAGGGAAGCCTAGCATGCTGCAGTCCATGGGGTCACAAAGAGTCAGACATGACTGAGGGACTGAACTGAACTGAATCTCCCAGTTCATCCTGTCCCTCTCTTCTCCTTTTGGTATCCATGAATTTGTTCTCTATGTCTGTGTCTCTATTTCTATTTTGCTAATAATTTCATCTGTACCATTTTTTTTTAGATTGCACATATAAGCAATATTATACTATACTTGTTTTTCTCTTCCTGACTTGCTTCACACTGTATGACAGTCTCTAAGTCCATCCATGTCTCTGCGAATGGCACAATTTCATTCCTTTCTATGGCTGAGTAATATTTCAAAAGAAAGATTTCAATAAGCCCAGATTCTTGTATCTTCCCACATATAGAAAAATGCTAAATTCCTTAACTTGAGATACCTGGTTTTCTTTAACTAACAGTAATCTTTTGGTGTTTTGACTACCTCGCCTTTTCTGTAAAATCTCCTATAAACCCTGGCTCCCCACTTGCCTCTTTGGATCAGTCTTTCAGAGTTAGCTGAGATGCTGTGTTGCAGGCTCAAGTCCTCAGTTTTGTCCACTGAATAAAACATAACCCTCAACTTTTAGGTTGCATGGGGATTTTTTAATCTACATAAGAAGCCGCATGAAGTAGCACTAATAATAAAAGGCACCATGCATTGAGATGGAAGGTGTTTGACCTAAGTATGACTTAGGAGGCAGAAGACAGATTTTAAAAATTTTGTCACTGCCTCATTATGCGACCTCAGATAAGCTACATCCTATCCCTGGGCCTCAGTTTCCTTATCTGTAAAACTAAAAGAATAAAGGAGTTGGACTGTGTGGCGAAGACTACAACTTGATCTTTGCTATTAATTTGTCCCTTCTTTCTTTTTAATAACAGAATATGTGCAGAATCTGTTTTAGCTGAGCACATGACTGACTACCTGGCTTGAGACTGTATATTCCAGCTTCCTTTGCAAATAGTAGTGGCTATGTGACCAAGTTCCAGCAAATGGGATGTGAGAAATGATGCGTACAGTGACTTTTCTGCCTGTAGAGACTGTGATATGGACTTAAGAGTGGGCAGCTTCTTCCACCCTGCAGGAGAGGACCACACCGTAGGAAGGAACAGACTAAGCAGAGAAGGAGCCCAGGTCCCTGGATAACCTCAGACAGAACACCCTTCTGACCCTGGAATACCTGCCCTAACACCCTTCTGACCTCTGGACTGTTAAGACAGGATATTGTTGCTAAGTCAGTAAGCTGCATCTGACTCTTTGTGACCCCATGGACTATAGCACACCAGGCTCCTCTGTCCTCCCTTGTCCCCTGGCTGTTGTTCAGTCACTCAGTTGTGTCCAACTCTTTGCAACCCCATGGACTGCAGCACACCAGGCTTCCCTGTCCTTCACCATCTCTTGGAGTTTTCTCAAACTCACGTTCTTTGAGTCAGTGATGCCATCCAAACGTCTCTGTCATCCCCTTCTCCTCCTGCCCTCTATTTTTCCCAGCACCAGGGTCTTTTCCAATGAGTCAGCTCTTCGCATCAGGTGGCCAAAGTACTAGAGCTTCAGCTTCAGCATCAGTCCTTCCAGTGACTATTCAGAGTTGATTTCCTTTAGGATTGACTGGTTCGATCACCTAGATTTTGCTCAAATTCATGTCCATTGAATCAGTGATGCTATCTAACCATTTCATCCTCTGCTGCCCTTTTCTCCTTGTGCCTTCAATCTTTCCCAGCATCAGGGTCTTTTCCAATGAGTTGACTCTTTGCCTCAGGTGGCCAAAGTATTGGAGCTTCATTTTTAGCATCAGTCCTTTCAATGAATATTTAGGGTTAATTTCCATAACATACTATCATAGTTAACCACCATAGTTATCATTGTTTTTTGGTGCAGCAGTTTAGCCTAGTATTTAACTATTACAGATTGGATGAATGCCAAGATCATCAGCTTCCCTTACATCCAGAGCAAATGGACACATAACAGAGGGCCACCAAAGTGAGAAAATGAATGAACAAATGAATGGGCTTAATGGGAATATCAGGAATGTGATGGAGATAATTCATGAACCAGATTGGCTATGGATGAGGTCATGTCTAAGTATTCTTCCAATACTAAAATTCTGTCCTAATGCTTCTCAGAACTGAGGCTTATTTGGGGACACGGAAGTGACTGGCGTCGTCCTAACCAAGCGTCTTCCAAATAAAGGATGGGGAAGGGAGAGTCTAAGAGGGATCAAGGAAATATAACACACACTCACCCCCTTCACTCTGTTCTGCCCCCTTTCAGTTATTCACTCATTCACTCAACAAACATGTGCTTGTTACATGCCAGGCACCTGTGGGTACAGAAATGAACAAGTCCACATGCCAACCCTCACAAGCCAGTGCAGAAAGGGGGCAATGGGTAAAGAAAAGCAGAGCTGTGGAAGCTGAAACAGGTTGAAACATGGAGACGTCTTAATCTTTGAGAATCTCCAGAGCTGGTCTCTGAAAAAGAACCTCCTTTATCTCTACCGACTTCAGCACCATCAGGAGGTCCTGATTTGCTTTGGGGAACTTCATCTGTCAGAGCCAGTTCTCAGAGTGCTCAAGGCATCCTCACTGTAGGTCCACTTCCTTTGTCTGCAGAGTAATTGAGATTGATTAGCAATGAACCTGGAGTTCTGGAGGGATCAAAGTTCCAGCCTGTGAGTGAGAAGAGCTGATTGTGATCAGAACCTACCGTGTCTGTTGGACCACTCGTTCATTACCAGTCATTCTGCTCAAACAGGCTTCCTTTCAATTTCCTCATGGGTGAAATGGGGATAATTTTTCCTGTCTTAGTGTCATAGTGGAAGCTACCAAGGGCTTCCCTGGTAGCTCCGCTGGTAAAGAATTGCCTGCAATGCAGAGACCCCGCTTCGATTCCTAGGTCGGGAAGATCCCCTGGAGAAGGGAATTGCTACTCACTCCAGTATTCTGGCCTGGAGAACTCCATGGATAGAGGAGACTAGCAGGCTACTGTCCATGAGGTCACAAAGAGTCAGACATGACTGAGAGACTTTCATTTTCATAGTGTTATTGTGAAATTTGAAGCTAAGTACCCAACAGAGGGCCTGCTATCTACCAAGGGCTCACATAGAGGTGAATAGATACTGATTTGGTAGCATGAGAAATATTGCTCTAGCCCAGGAGTTCTCAATCAGGGTGATTCCCACCCAGGGGAAATCTGGCAATGTCTGGAGACATTTTTGATGGTCATGAATGGTGTGGGGGAAAAGCAATGCTATTGGCACCTAATGGGTAGGAACCAGGGATGCTGTTAAACATTCTACCGTGCACAGGACAGCCCCCAAGGGAAAAAAATATCCTTCTCAAATGTCAACGGTGTCAATGCTGGGAGACTGTGCTCCAGTCCATCAAAATACCAACTTCAACGTGATACATGCAAACTCTTGCTAGAGACCTGTAGTATGCAATTTACAATGCCGCCTTGCATTGGTATTCAATATATAATTATAAAACAATATTTCTATGACTGTCAGCTGGAATTTTGGAAACTTTGTCTCAAAATAGCAGCAGCATAGGCTTGAGTTCCTTCTAACCACGTATGAATTGCTGCTGGCAGAACCTGATCCAACGTGCTCAGGTCCACTTGATTGCTCATCAGAAAACAGCCTCGTCTTCTAGTCTGGTCGGCAATTCTGGAGCTTATTTTCTGACTTCAGAGGCATGCAATCCTCATAATCAGAACCATAAGGGGCCGGCTGTGTGGAGAAGCAGTGGGTTGTTGTGCTGATGATTACCACTATAAGCTGTGATGATTTGAGCTTTTTTTTCCCCAGCCAACATTCATTGAGCACTTACTACACTCCAAGCACTAAATGCTAAGTGCTGGGCATTCCTGGGAAATAAACTAAATACTAAGTGCTGGGCACTGAGTGGGAAATAAAATAAACACAGCCCTTATGCTAATTGCACCTCACTGCTTTCAGATGGCTTTAGCATATATTATTATATTTGCACAAATCTTTGAAATAGGCAGGAATGGTAGTGGCTAAAGGAGAGAAAGTTACACTTACAGACAAGTGCATAATTGGGATTCTAAGTTGCAAACAGCAAAATGAGTCCTAAGTCACATACATATAAAGTGATAGCATTAAAGATATTCATTAGCTTACACAATCCCTGGGATGGCTAGAGAATTGAATAGGACATGATGCAGCCAGCAACCAAGAACATAGCTCCCCACTGAGCAGGCTGCAGGCTCAATCCCACTGCTTTCGGACACTGGCATTGGAGATGCTGAACAGAAGGTGCAACATGACCATCAGTTTCTCTTCTGAAGCCAATTCTCCTTTAGTTGCTTCTAAGTGGTGGGATCTAGGTGACATCCTTGGTCTTAGCTGCAAGGGAAGCGAGGAAAATTGAATTCTGGTTCTGCATTGCAGAGGTAAGCAAGATTCACAAAGTGGGAATTTCCTTCCCTAAAATAAAAAGCTCATTCAAAAGATAAAGGGCAGGGGGCACCTGCCAGTGCAGGAGACACATGTTCAGTCCTTGATTTGGTAAGATCCCACAGGCCACAGAGTGACCAAGCCCATATGCCACAGCCATTGAGCCTGTGCTCTAGGGGTTGGGAGCCACAACTACTGAACTCACGCTCCCTAAAGCCAGGCTCCACATCAAGACAAGACACCACAATGAGACGCCACACACAGCTCCTGGAGAACAGCTGCCCTTCTCCACAGCTAGAGAAAAGCCCAAGCCCAACAAAGACCCAGCACAGCAAAAACTAAATGAATAAATTCTTTTAAAAAAGATAATGGGCAGTCACCATAATGACGTATGTCCAGTCGCAAAGCAACCACGAGGCAGAGCCCCCAATCCTGAGATAAGCAAGGCACAGACCATCAGTGGATTAAGTAGGTAGATTTTTGCAGTAATGGCCTCCAACTTGTATTTGCCTTTCCGTATTCCCACCCCCACCAACCTCGTATTCTGTATCTAGTGAAATTATCCTTTAAAATGAAGGAGACATATGACTTTCTCAAACAAATACTGAGGGAATTCAGACCTGCCCTACAAAAATATGGTGAAAGACTATCTTCGGGGAGAAGGAAAATGTTGTAGGTCAAAAACTTGGATCTGTATAAAGGAAGGGAGACAATTAGAGAAAGAACAGTTCAGTTCACTTCAGTTCAGTCACTCAGTCATGTCTGACTGTTTGCTACCCCATGGACTGCAGCATGCCAGGCCTCCCTGTCCATCACCAACTCCCGGAGTTTATTCAAATTCATTTCCATTGAGTCGGTGATGAGAGAAAGAACAAATAGAGATAAAATGCGATCTTTTTTTCTTTTTGTTTTTCATTGTTCTGGAAAATAATGCTGTTTAAAATAATCAGAGTAACAATGTATTGGATGATTATCATATGTGAATAATGAGATTAACGACAAGAATATCACAGGTATGGGAGAGAGGAGCTAGGAAGGGAAGACACCAGGGTTCAGGGGTGTTACTAGTCCAAGTGCATGTAGCCAGTAAACGAATGATGGAGAGTCAAACCCTGACCTCTCTGATCTATAGTCCATGATTTCTTTTTCTCCATGAGGCCTGGTTATTCCTCTGGGAATATATGGGAATGAGCTCCAGGTCTTCTCTTTTGGGCCCCATTGCTCAATTAAAATTGGGGAAACTTCAAGTTTTTCTTTATTTTCTTCTTGTTTTTCATTGTTCTGGAAAATAATGCTGTTTAAAATAATCAGAGTAACAATGTATTGGATGATTATCATATGTGAATAATGAGATTAACGACAAGAATATCACAGGTATGGGAGAGAGGAGCTAGGAAGGGAAGACATCAGGGTTCAGGGGTGTTACTAGTCCAAGTGCATGTAGCCAGTAAACGAATGATGGAGAGTCAAACCCTGACCTCTCTGACTATAGTCCATGATTTCTTTTTCTCCATGAGGCCTGGTTATTCCTCTGGGAATATATGGGAATGAGCTCCAGGTCTTCTCTTTTGGGCCCCATTGCTCAATTAAAATTGGGGAAACTTCAAGTTTTTCTTTGTTGTTGTTGACATTTATCTGAGTCACATATGCAAGTGACAGCACCTGGACCTCCCTTTCTGTAAAAGACAGCCCATTTATTGCAAAGACTTAGAAATATCTGAGGCCATCTGGTAGACCCAGGGCTCTGGCCTCTCGGGTTCATCCCTTCCACTCACTAATAATCCCAGTCACCATGTACTAAGTGCAAAATATATGGCAGCGTCTGGACTAAGAATGTGACATGGATATATTAGCATTTATTCCTGTTGGCCTTATTTTCATCCCTGTTTAACCAAACAGGACAGTGCGTCCTGAGAGGTTAGGCAACTCATCTTGATGGGTAGAACCGTGTCTTCCACAGAGGTAATATTCAAGTCTACCACCCAGTGGAGGGACCCTGCCCCTATTGCTATCCTTTTATGCAGGGGAGCCAAAATGGCAACTTTTCAAATGGACAGATAATTTAACCTTTTTGGCACCAACTTGGATTTCGGTGCCAGCTCTTACACTTGTGTGGGAATGCCAGCCCAGCACTTCGGAGTCATTCATTGGAAGTAGGAGTCCCTCTGGTGTGAAGAAGGAATCCTCCTACACTGTTGGTAGGAATACAAATTGGCGTAATTGCTATGGAGAAAACAGTATGGATGTTCCTTTAAAAACTAAAAATAGAGTTACCATGTGATCCAGCAATCTCATTCCAGGGCATATATCCAGACAAAGCTATAATTCGAAAAGATGCACGCACCCTATTGTTCACAGCAGCACTATTTACAATAGCCAAGACATGGAAGCAACCTGAAGGTCCAACAACAGAGGAATGGATAAAGAAGATGTGGTGCAAATGTGCAATGGAGTACTGCTCAGCCACTGCAGTTGTGTCGACTCTTTGTGACCCCATGGACTGTAGCCTGCCATGCTCCTCTGTCCATGGAATTTTCTAGGCAAGAATACTGGAGTGGGTTGCCATATCTTCCTCCAGGAGATCTTCCCAAACCAGGGACTGAAATTCTATCTCCTGTGTCTCCTGCATTGCAGGCAGATTCTTTCCACTAAGATATTCAGCCATTTAAAAAAATGAAATAAATATTGCTTCCATTTGCAGCAACATGGATGGACCTAGAGCTTATCATACTAAGTGAAGTAAGTCAGAGAGGAAAAGACAAAAACCATATGATATCACTTATGTGTGGAATATAAAAATAGTACAAATGAACTGATTTATAAAGCAGAAACAGACTCACAGACAGAAAACAAACTTAGAGTTGCAAAAGGGGAAAAGGTGGGAGAGGAATAATTTAGGAGTTTTGGATTTGCAGAAACAAACTACTATACACACAGCACAGGAACTACATTACTATCTGCAATGAACTATAATGGAAAAGAATATGAAAGAGAATATATATATAGTTAACATGATCTCCTTGCTATACACCAGAAACTAACACAACAACAATAACAACAAAAAGATGAGACACATCGTAAGGGTGGGATACACCGTTTTGAAAAAAAGAAGCGGTTCTGGTCTTCGTAAGTGAAACGTATAGCCCCCACATGCGAGAGGGGACCCCACAGGGCTTGCTATCTCCTGATCCAAGCAGACTACTCAAGTCCTCAAGGTCAGTCTGGACTGAGTGAGTGAGTGAACCAACGAGTGAAGGGCAGGCGAAGCAGGTCTGAATCTGTTTTAGATCAGTTGTCCTCTGCTATGCCAGGCTCTTGTGCGAGCTTCAAAATGCCCCCTCCACCTTGGCATATGGTGAGCCATCAAGCTACCTTATCAGTTTTGCAGTTGTTCAGTATATATTCAGATCTTACTACATGCTGCTCAAAGTGAAGCAGAACACAGGAAAAATAATCTCCCTTTGCAGAGTTGACATTCCAAGATGAAAGACAGACAAGAAAGCAAGTTTTTTTTTTCTTAATTTTTAAACAAAATATTTCAGGAAGTGATCAGTACCCTAAAGAATTAAAATTGCCCTTAACTCAAACTGAAATAAACTGATCTAGGATGCAGTAACTATCCTCAATCAGAATCTAATAGAAAAGAGTGTGTGTTCTTCTTAGACCAAAGCACGAGGGGCTTCTTCTGCACTGCTCTCCCCGACCCCGCTGTTAGCTGGCCTGGCAAATCATCAAGACACCTGCAACTTGTTAGAACTCCTGGGGCCTCCGTTCCAAGGGAGCGAGCACACAGCGTCCCATTATCCCAAAGACAGCTCAGAAACCCAGGAACACTTCCCGGCATCTCAGGCATTATCTTCTAAAAACAAAACGTGGCTGCATGCCAGTGCTTCCAAGATTTGTACGTTGATTCACTGCTGATACTAGAGACAGACACTGCTTCCAAGAGTAAAGAGGACTGGAACAGCCAAAGGATTTATTTACCAGAAAAGACAAATGATCCAACCCATGGTACCCCTGCTCTGGAGTTCCTGAACCATCAGATTCCTGCATAACAGAGTACTGTTTTCCTGTGGCCAGAGGATCCATTTCCAGCTCTCATTTGGTTCTGGCAGGCAGATCCAGAGGCACTCAAGAGTGGGCAAAATGCATGGGATGGCTGAGTCCCTTGGACTGCAAGGAGATCAAGTCATTCCTACAGGAAAGCAATCCTGAATATTCATTGGAAGGACTGATGCTGAAGCTCCAAAATTTCGGCCACCTGATTCGAAGAGCTGACTCATTAGAAAAGACTTTGATGCTGGGAAAGATTGAAGGCCGGAGGAGAAAGGGACAAGAGAGGATCAGATGGTTGGATGGCATCACTGACTCGATGGACATGAGTTTGAGCAAGCTCTGGGAGACGGTGAAGGACAGGGCTGCCTGGCGTGCTGCAGTCCATGGGGTCGCAGGGTCGGACACAACGAGCAGCTGAACAACAATAAAAACGTCTATCTTATGTGCTGATTTGGGTATGTGTAAGTGTAGATAGAATTGAAGTGTGATATAGATTCCTGTGTTTTGGCCATCCTACATGTCATGTGGAACTTCCCTGACCAGGGATTGAACCCATACGTTTCTCGGGGGAAGCTCTGGGTGTTAACCACTGGACCAACAGGGAAGTCTTACAGATTCTTTATATTAGCAACTGGGTCGACATTGAACACTGGAATCGAAAATTTTACAGTATTTCATAAGAATAGTCCATGACATTTCATCACATTTTTTCAAAGTAATAAATCCTTTTTCATTGGTTTAAAGTATTTTCATTTTAATTTCTCTTCTATTATAATGCATAATTAGTAATTATATTAATAATTTATATTCTGTGGTAAGTTATATTCTGATTTTCAGTTTAATTATTTTGAATATTCTAGAAGAAAAATATTTTTTAAAATACACATGAGCAATTTTTAAATTATATTTTAAATTCTGTAATAATTTATATTCTGCCTTTTAGTTTAAAACATAATTTTGAATATGATAGAAGAAAAATGTTTTTGAAAACATCCATCAAGAGTAATTTTTTTTTAAGCCTACAGCACCCAGTATTCCCAGACGGTCTCCGATCTGAGTACTAATCAGGCCCGACTCTGCTTAGGTTCCAAGATCAGACAAGACGGGGTGAGTTCAGGGTGGTATGGCCGTAGATTAACTATTTTAAAATTTTACAATTACTTTAATTTGTATTTCTGAGGCAAATACATTCTGAGTTTACTGACTTTGAATATAAATGTTCTCAAAGACCCTTTAGCTCTCTGAGTATGAGTCCAAGTTTTTGCTGGGGATGCCCGGCTCTTATTCCCTGCCTGGGGAGCCCCCTGACAAGCCTCTAGGGTCCAGCTCAGTCATCTCCTTATGTGCAAATAACCCCCAACTTCCCCCTTATCCTTCCCACCCCTCAGCCCCATCCCCACTTATTGCCCAACCCTGAGGAAATGAAGTGTTCCTCCTCTACCCTCCTGTGGCAATAGGGCATCCCCTGTTCAGGCAGGACATACGTGGGAAGAGTTTGCCTGAAATATTGGGGAAGGAAGCACTATTGTTCAATGAACTGAACTTCTTTTCATAGCCCCTTCCTCCTGTCTGCATGGTATGCCCATCCCTCCTCCAGCCCCTCCAAGGACTAGGAATGTTCCAGTCACCATTTGCCCATTTATTGAGCAATTACTATGTGCTGATTAGTATAATAAGCATGTTACAAACAATCACTTATTTTAATCATCCTATAAGATTATTTTTCTTTCTAATATCCAAACAGTAAAGGCTCAGAGACAGATTCATCTATTTATTTCTTTGATGAAACTTATAAAGACTCCTATGAAATGGTTGCTATTGAGTGCTACAAGTAAAAGGAAGGAAGGAAGTGTGTTACAGATAATTTAATGGTGATATGAAGTTGCATGGTTCTGAAATGATGCCAATGGTGAGTGACTGAGCCCAGCATATCCAGCAGAGGCGGTCAGGCTTTAATCTCTGAGTGTTCAGCCATGTACTAAAATCTACTCCCACCCCGAGTTGAGTCTGCAAATATAAGCAGAGTTTTCCAAACTTCTGTGGGACTCTGGAACCAAATTTACATTTAACCACAAAAATGCATTTTTATTGTCATTCAGAGGAAGTCTCTGATGGCCAGGGAGGAAAAGCAGACATCTGCCATCAGTGGAAAATTCCATGAAGACGCTTGCCGGACTTGTGTGGCAAGACTGCCACAAAAATGCATCTGCAACTCTTGTCTGATGATGGAGCCTGAGAAGAACCCAAGATGCTCCTCAAGCCACCTGACAATTTACTCAAGGGCTGAGACCAACTTAAGAATCAGCTGAATGCGTGTAACGATGCTAAAAAGCTTCGTGGAGTATAGCTGATTACCAGTGTCGTGATGATTTCAGGTGGACAACAAAGAGACTCAGCCATACGTGTACATGTGTCCATTCTCCCCCAAACTCCCCTCCTACCCTGGCTCCCACACAACGTGAGAATTTGGGATGGACATGGACATACTGCTATATTTAAAGTGGACAACCAACAAGGCCCTACTGGGAGCACAGGGAGCTCTGCTCCATATTTTGCTTATTTTTGAACAATAGTTCAAGCAGGAAAACGTGAAGATTATTCTGAAAACCACCTGACACGTACACAACAGGTAAAGTTTTTTAAGTGTGCAGATTGATTTTTTTTTTTGCAAAGCATGGGACAAGATTGTCATTGTGACAGCAATAGCAGTGATAAATCTGTCGGAGGACACACTGCAGGAGTGTGGTATTTACAAAGGCTATTGATAAAATGTGTTCGATGTGTCATTCATTCATGAAATCCAAGGGAGAATAGCAGCAATGTTTCTGGATTCAATTGCTTTGCTGAGTGCTCAGGATTCAGCTTGGAGTAATACAGAAGGTGGACAGAAAAGAACAGGACAGGGAAGCATGAGAAGCTAGGGGAGAGAACACAGCAAGTGGTTCCCCTTGCCTGGAATCAGAAAATGCTTTGTCAGGAAACAGATAGTCCAGTCACCAGAAGTCTGAGCCTCATGCATTAGGTTTGGGAGCAGGGAATAGTGTTCCAGGCAGGGGAACAGCGTGCTCAGAAGCCCAGGCATCATAGAGAAAATGACACATTTGTCGCACATTTTTACTGGAGTGTAATTGATTGACAGTGTTGTGTTAGTTTCAGGTATATTGCAGTGAGCCAGTTATACATATGCTTATATGTGTGTGTCTCTCTGTGTGTGTTCAGTCACTCAGTCATGTCCAACTCTTTGTGACCCCATGTACTACAGTCCAGGAAGCTCCCCTGTCCACGGGATTTCCCAGGCAAGAATACTGGAGTGGGTTGCCATTTCCTCCTCCAGGGGAACTTCTCGACCCAAGGATCGAAGCTGCATCTCCCATGCCTCTTGTATTACAGGCAGATTCTTTACCACTGAGCCACTGGATCACAACTGGAAAATTCATCGAGAGATGGGAATACCAGATCACCTTACCTGCCTCCTGAGAAATCTATATGCAAGTCAAGAAGCAACAGTTAGAACCAGACATGAAACAACAGACTGGTTCCAACTTGGGAAAGGAGTACATCAAGGCTGTATATTGTCACCCTGCTTATTTAACTTATATGCAGAGTGCATCATGAGAAATGCTGGGCTGGAGGAAGCATAAGCTGGAATCAAGATTGCCAGAGAAATATCAATAACCTCAGATATGCAGATGACAGCACCCTTATGGCAGAAAGTGAAGAAGAACTAAGGAGCCTCTTGATGAAAGTGAATGAGGAGAGTGAAAAAGCTGGCTTAAAACTCAACATTCAAAAAACGAAGATCATGGCATCTGGTCCCATCACTTCATGGCAAATAGATGAGAAACAATGAAAACAGTGATAGATTTTCTTTTCTTAGGCTCCAAAATCACTGCAGATGGTGACTGCAGCCATGTAATTAAAAGACATTTGCTCCTTGGAAGAAAAGCTATGACTAAGCTAGACAGCATATTAAAAAGCAGAGACATTATTAGAGGTCCGTCTAGTCAAAGCTCTGGTTTTTCCAGTAGTCATGTATGGATATGAGAGTGGGACTACAAAGAAAGCTGAGTGCTGAAGAATTGATGCTTTGAACTGTGGTGTTGGAGAAAACTCTTGAGAGTCCTTTGGACTGCAAGGAGATCCAATTAGTCGATCCTAAAGGAAATAAGTCCTGAATATTCTGATGCTGAAGCTGAAACTCCAAAACTTTGGCCATCAGATGCCAAGAGGTGACTCATTGCAAAAGACCCTGATGCTGGGAAAGATTGCAGGGAAAAGAAGAGGGTGGCAGAGGATGAGATGGTTGGATGGCATCACTGACTTGATGGACATGAGTTTGAGCAAGCTCTGAGAGCTGGTGATGGACAGAGAAGCCTGGCATGCTGCAGTCCATGGGGGTCACAAAGAGTCGGACACGGCTGAGCTACTGAACTGAACTGACTGAGCCACTGGAGAAGCCTATATATACATACATACATATACTTATAATTTTTCCCTTATAGATTATTACAAAATATTGAGCATACTTTCCTGTGCCATGCAGTATGTTCTTGTTGGTTTGTATTTTATATATAGTAGTTTTGTATATGTTAATCCCAAACTCCTAATTTATCCCTCTCCTCTGCTTTCCTCTTTGGCAACCATAAACTTGTTTTCTATGTCTATGGGTCTATTTCTGTTTAGTATATAAGTTCGGTTTTAAGGGGCACAAGTTTTACAAACATGTGACGCCCATGCATAAGAGGTTATTGTTACAGTGTTGTTGAGAAAGGCTTGATTTACCTTCCGTGTATCTTCTGGTTCATTTTTCAAGACGAATTCTGTAGATGTAGAAGGCACAGCTGCTGTTGAAAGCTCTGCTGGACAGATGAATAAGCAAATAACAAGAATGCAGAGATTTAGTTGAAACAGAATTAGGAAGACCTAAAAGTAACAGGCATGACATCAGCATGACCTGCCTGGAATGTACGCGATACTCCTCCATAATTTTGTAATATCTTTAGGGTCCTATGTCTCCTGCGCATCAGTGAATTCAGCCCAGTGTGAAAAATAATCTGAAAGTCTATTGTGAATAAATACAGTCTATATGCGTGTATTTGGCATATTTGGATACCCACAGCCAATGAAGATGAGGAGCAAATGGTGAGGAGCATCAGCTCTGGGACCCAGAAGATCTAGGCTTTATTACCAGCCCGCAGACAGATTCTTTACTGTCTGAGCCACCAAGGAAGCCCTCCAGCTCCTGACCAGCAGCATATTTTTGGCAAGACATGTGAACCTAAGAGCCTCAAGAGGAAAATGAGGATTTTACCCAACCCTTGGGATGTTTGCTCAGAAAGTACTGAGAGCTACAGCTAAAAGTGCTCCTAACCCATTTCTGCCCTCCTTACCTTCCTGGTTCTGTGCCTTAAGCTAGCCGCCCTCTCAGAAACTATGGCCTTTTCATGAAGGAAGAAAGGAACTATTCAAAGAAAAAAGAAAAAAAAAAACCCATAGTAGGTCACACTTAACACGAATCCTCGTGCCAGCAATGTGGACGCACAGCCAGTTTCTGAAATGGTTCCTGAAGAGGCGAAATGTTTTCCACCCAAGGTTTAAGTCCTTCTTGCCCACTTCCTGCCCTGGGTGTGTGTTGGCTTCGAGGCTTCCTGAAAGGACGGAGGCCAAAACGCTCAAAGCGCTTCCCGAGGGAGGAAGCCTTAACCGGGCAAAGGCTGGAATCCGCAGGACCAGGGAGATGAATGGAGGTTTCAGAGGCTCTTGTTTATGGTGGCGGTGCTGGGGCAAGGCCTCCCAGGATTTCATGTTATGGGAGGAAAAGGGACAAGGGCATTGTTAATTCATTTCTTCCACCCACATTCTCAGTCCTTTTACCAGGTCTAAGCCCTTGGCCAGCTCCTGGGGATGAGCATGGTGTGTCCCAATGCCCGAGCAGCTCCCGGTCCAGTGACTTGAGGAGCTGGGGATGGAAACTGTATTTTGGGGGGTGGAAATCACACACACACACACACACACACACACACACACACACACACACATATGGGTTTTTTAAGGTATTTTTGACATGGACCATTTATGAAGACTTTATTGGATTTGTTACAATATTGCTTCTATTGTTTATTTTATGGTTTTTTGGCCTCAAGGCATGTGGGATCCCAGTTCCCAGAATCTGTACCCCCTGCATTGGAAGGCGAAGGCTCAATCACTGGAGCATCAGGGAAGTCCCTGGAAATCACATAAATAATAACAAAAGCAAGCCTGCGGTGCTCTCCCTACCCCAGGCACTGGCTGGTTGAAGGGCTTTGTGTGTCTCGACCATTTCTTCCTCTCTTAGCCCTGAGCATGAGAAGGATGATACCAGCTTTGTCTCCAATTCACAGGTAAGGAAATAGAGAACTCACCCAGCAAGAAAGTGACTTAGATCTTTGGTTCGAGTTGAAACCTCAAAATCAAGCTGGCCCGCCACAAGGAAGCAGAATGGTGTGGGCCAGGAGCTGGGGGAGATGAAGAGGGGGGTTAGTGTTTTAAGAGGTATAGAGTTTCAGCTGGGGGAGATGAAAAAGGTCTAGGGATAATGGTGGTGATGGTTGTATGACATTGTGAATGTGCTTAAACCACTGAACTTGACACTCAAAAACAGATTAAACGTTTAAAAAAATACTTTATATTTTACCACAATAAACTTTTGTTCATAGGTGCAGGGGAATGTAGCATAGTCTAGAAATACTTAGGACATTGCAGGAGAAACGGATCATCTTTCATTATAAAAGAAATAATGAAAGATGGAAATAGTGGTACAGATTTTTCATAGATCAGGAGCCAAAACTGGCTCCTGGTCTCGAGTCCTAAACTAAAAGAACTTTGGTTATGTATGCGTGACTGTAATGCAACAAGCATGTTCGTTCAGTTAAACCAGTTCTGTTAATTTATTGAAAAGAATCAGTTAAGCAAATCATTTAACATCCTGTAAACAAAACAAAGGGGGAAAGTATCTTTGAATACTATCTATCTCTAACACAACACGTATCTGCTAACAACCAGGGAATTTTCCAGGTGCCCTGGAGCCAGGATTTGGGGAGGGAGATTACTATTGAGTGAGCAGCCCCCATTCTGCCTGAACCAGGTACCCCACTTCAGTCTTCACACCCACCTCCCTGTGAAGGGCCTCGGGGCACTGAAATCCACGGGATCAAAGCACACTGCAAAGGGTGACTCAGAGCCCAGTGTGCCCATGAGCCAACACTCAGGCTGTGTGGCTGGCTGACTGGTCCTGCCCAGGGCAGAGAAGACTCATTGTGTCCATGACCCATGCCTTAAAATAGCAGTCCCAACATTCTGGGCACCAGGAAGTGGTTTCATGGAAGACAGTTTTTCACGGACTGGAGTAGGGATGTTAGTTTCAGGGCAATTCAAACAGCATTACATTTACTGTGCACTCTGCCTCTATTATTATTACATCAGCTCCACCTCAGATCATCCGGCATTAGATCTCGGAGGTTGGGAACTCCTGCCTTAAAAGCAACGAATCACTGCAATGAGCATGGAGAAAAATCCAAAACATCACCTTAAATAATAGTCACCTGTCATTTTCTAAGGAAATTAAGGTTCAGAGATAGGGTAGCAAGCTGACCAGTATCACACAGCTTGTCAGCATAAAAATAAATTTTCTTCTTCCCTCTTGCC
This sequence comes from Madoqua kirkii, assembly GCA_006408675.1. NCBI lineage: Eukaryota > Metazoa > Chordata > Mammalia > Artiodactyla > Bovidae > Madoqua > Madoqua kirkii. The sequence goes on from SJYC01041274.1 coordinate 50,058, forward strand.
CTGGCCCTTCAGTTCAGTTCAGTCGCTCAGTCGTGTCAACTCTTTGCGACCCCATGGACTGCGGCACACCAGGCTTCCTTGTCCATGACCTACTCCCAGAGCTTGCTCAAACTCATGTCCATTCACTCTGTCCCTTAACAAACTTTTATTGAGTTCTTTCTCTTAGTTGGCAGGATAGTGGGGTATTAGCACATAGAGTTGAGTCAACTTGTCTGGTTTGAACCTGAACTTCACTTTAATTAATTGTGTGACCTTGAACAAGTTACTCAAATTCTTGCCTTGCTAGTGCCTCACCTGTGAAGCAGGGATGTGATGGTACCAGTGGTCACCTGGCTGGGGTTTCCTGAGGGTTGCAACAGGTGCTCAGCAAGCTCTGCATCAATATTGGCCGCTGTCCGCTTCCAGGTCCTCAGACCAGGCATGGTGGGATGTGACAAGTTTTGTCACCAGCTTCATCTTAGAGCATCCATCCAGGGTCTCTGCTCAGCCTGGGGACACAGAGATGATCAGCTCAGCTCCTCCTTCAGGAAATTCTGAGTCTGATATAGACACTGGCAAATAAACCACTGAAGGGCAGCCTGGGGAGCATTACACATGTGTTATTAAATTGAAAAATTATAATCTTCAAGGAATAATGTATTGTTTGTTGTACTTGCTTTCTATTGCTGTGTAACAAATTACCACAAGCCCGAAAGGTTAAAACAGCATCCATTTATTAGCTATTGGCCCTGGAGGGCTGATGTCTGGATGGAGTCAGCTGGGCTCCTCGCTGTGGGTTGCATTGGCCTTGTGTGTCTGGGAGCTCTGGGGAAGGATCTGCTCCCAAACTCATTCAGATTACTGACAGACCCAGTTCCTTATGATTGTACGACTGAGGTTCCCATTTCTGCACTGGAGGCCAGCCAAGGACACTCTCTGCTCCTAGAGGTTGCCCAGTTCCTTCCTGTGTGGCCCTCTCCACCTTCAAACCAGCAGTGCAAGTCAAATCCTTTCCACACTTAGAGTCTCTCTGACTTCCCTTCTTCCACCAACTTGGGAAAACTCCCTGCCTTTAAAGGGTTGGTGTGATTGAATCAGCTCCCCTGGGTAATCTCCCTTTTTCAAGTAACTCAAAGTCAACTGATTAGTAATCTTCAGGACATCCTCAAGATTCCTTTTGCCATATAATTAACCAAACCACTAAAGTGATGTTCCATCCTCTATGGGCTCCACCACACTCAGGGGGATGGGGTTTTACAGGGCTCTGGAGGGCATGGTCGAATTCTGTCTACCACAGTCAGGCTGGGCTAGGTTCTGTTGTGATAACAAACAAACTCTAGTCCACACCACAGGTGGGCTGGGGTACAGCTCCAGGCCTTCATCTCAGCCACCATCTCTGACTCCGTGGTTGCGCAGCAGAGAGAAAGGGAAAGTAGCAAAGCACGCGCAGGTTCTTAAAGCTTCTGCCTGGAAGCAAAACCCATCATGTCCTCTTACGCATCATTGCACAAAATAACTCAGGTGGCCTCACATAATTTCAAGGGGCCAGGGAAGCTCAATGCTGGCATGGGTTCAGGAAAGAGGAAACTGGATGTATCTGATGACGGGCACCAGTGATTGCCACAAATGGTGAATCATCAAAGAGAAGGCAATGGCTGTGAGCACCAGTTTTCCACTGGACACTCTGCTGGTTACTGTATCATTTAGGACCTTTTTCTTTGCAAGACAGAGAAAAATAACCTCACTGAAACCAGCCCTAACCAAAAGGAAACCCTAGGTCTGTAGCTAGAAAAGACCCCAGGATGGCTCACAGAGTCCAGGGGGGAATTCCAGGACTGGGCCCCTGGGACTAGAATCAAGGAGGAAGTTCCATTCAGACTCCTTCAGACTCCAAACTCATGCAGGTTACTGACAGACCCAGCTCCTTATGACTGTATGACTGAGGTTCCCATTTCTCCATCCTTCTTCCAGCTCTGCTTCTGGTCTTGACAGCTCCTCCAGCAGAAAGGCCACTCCAGCGCAGGAGACATAATTACTGGCAATCACGTGACACTGGTGGAATGAGAATGATTTCCTTCCTTCACCCATCAGTTCATCCCAGGGAAGGATGCTAGCTGATTCATCCAAGGGGAGCTGGTGGTAAAGAACCCACCTGCCAAAGCAGGAGAAGTAAGAGACATGGGTTCTCTCCCTGGGTCAGGAAGATCCCCTGCAGAAGGTGATGGCAACCCATTCCAGTATTCTTGTTTACGAAAACTCTTGGACAGAGGAGGCTGGTGGGCTATGGTCCATGGGATCGCAAAGAACTGGACAGGACTGAAGTGACTTAGCATGCATGGGCTATCACCATTACCATGGTGGGGAAGGAAGAACTGGCTTAAGATGGAGTAGACGACCATAACTGGGGTGGGGGGCGGAAAAATGAAAATAAAGAAAATGAAAGCCACAGCCCCCGCAGTCATTCCAGCTATTTCATGTTTATTTCATCTTCACAGGAACTCTGGGTGATAAATGTTACAAACCCCACTCTTCAGAGGAAACCAAAGGGTGACAAGATTTGCACAGTTACATAACAGAAGTGAGATTTAAACTAAAGTCTGTATCCCTCCAATGTCTGCACTCCTTCTGAAAAGCCAAACTGGGATTTTTCTTGAAGGAGTTTTTCTGAGTCTTTTCTGCAAAAACAGACCCAAAGAAAATGTTTGGGAGAATTTGTCTTGCATACTGTTTCCTATTAAAATTTGAACCCATGTTTTGAGGCTTATAGAGGGGTCTCTATTCTAAAATGTGGGATTATTTTCGGAATTACTGCCCCAAAGCGAAACCCGGCCTCGGTGTTTGTCTTCATTCCTTCACTCTGGACCATGTGGGCCAACTTTCCACTGGGGTTTGCCAAGAGCGCAAGAAGCAAGCTTAAAACACAGCACACAAACAAGGGGATATGTGAGGCTTTTAACCAAAGGAACACTGCTGTCAGTAGGAACCCTGGAGGCAACATTCAAGCTAGTTGTTCAAGCTACACCCCTCCCTCAAATACCTCCTAGCTGTCACTGCTGGATTAGGACGGCACAGGCATCACTGGCCCCTAGTTTCTAACCTCAGAATGTAGGCAGGAAGGAGGGACCCAGAGGTGGTCTCTTTGCTAGAGAAGTGGCCTCCACCACCGGCCCCCAATGTCAGCATCGCAGACTCCTTGTGTGTTTACTGTAATGTTTTTCACAGGATGGAAACTGCCACCAGGCTCTTCCGAAGGCTGGTAAAAACAGCTACTGGCTGGAGTTTGGGCAACAGAGATCTGAGACTGGCCATGGCCGCTTCAGCCTTGACTGCCATTATAAACAGGTACAGGCAAGAACACACAGAACACTTGAAAAGGTGTGATTCTGGGTCTGAGCCAAGTAACAAAGAGTTCCTATTTCTTCTGGTCTGTTCAGGAATTTCCCACAACTCCCTAGGGCTGAGAACACAAGTATTTCCCTCATTACCTGTATCACTTATGGAATATGCCAGTCTGAACAGCCAAGAGAAAAAAATTGAGAGCTCTTTACCTAGAAGTGCTAAAAAGGAGTCCCAGACTATAAAAATACAAGGTCACAAGATAGACACAGCAGGATCTACTAGCAGCACAAAGCTCAGAATTTCCTTCAGTGGTCAGGGGATGAGACAGCATGTGTCCTCCTTGGACAGGGATGGGATAGCATATGTGATAGACTCTACTGGCAGCCACTTTGTGACCACACAGACACCTGGATGGAGTCAGTCACATATGTGTCAGTTCAGGTTCAATCAAAGAAACAGAACCAGAAGCAGAGACATTGTAAGAGATTATTTTACCCTAAAGAATCAACTGACATGGTTGCGGTGGATGGCCACAAAAGTCCAAAACATCAAGACAGGCTGCAAGGAAGAGCTAGCTAGAACCCACAGGGATGGACTGAATCTATTCCATAAGCAGAATTTCTTATCCTTCAGGGAAGTTCTTCTTCTACTCTTAACATTTTTCAACTGATTGAATCAAGCCCACCTAGAACATCTAGAATAATCTCCCTTCCTTAAATTCAACTGCTTGTAGACCTGGATCACATCTACAAATACCTTCACACCTGGAGAAGCATTTGGCTGAATAACCAGGGATTTTAGTGTGGAAGAGCTGACACATCAAAAGATGATCATAGCATGGAATAGGGACACAGAATAAGATGATTTCCTGGTGACTTCTTTGAGTTCCTAGATCAAACCATTCCTGAGCTCCACACTACTGCCGGTATGTTCCAGTTGAATATTTCCAAAAATCTAGCCATGGGTATCTCAAGCTGTGCTTTCTGTAACTCACAACTTTTAGTCTTAACTGACACAAGAGGGGCCCAAACAAAGGAGGTAACAGTTCTGACCAGACCTTTCAAAGAGGGCTGGGTTCCAATCTGGGTTCCAGCTAGTGGGAGACCCATTGATACACACCAGGAGGGATAAAGGAACAGTCATTACCATTCAGTGGGGAGATGTTTACTGGCCGCCTTGCTGTGGACAAAAAGACAAAGAGGACACTTGCTCTGCCCCTGGGGGATAGACGGACAAGTGGACATGTCAAAGCCAAGGAGCGTGAAGGGGCCATGGGAGCCTGTGCAGGCAAGTGGAAGGAACCTAATCCAGCCAGGCAGGCTTCCTGGAGAAAGTGACATTTCAACTTGGTCTGGCAGGTAAGAAGAAACAAACCAGGAACAAGCAAGGCTGGGGAAAGACATTGCAAGAAGAGAGGATGGCACATAAGAAAGCCAAAGATCACTTGCATGCGGTAAGCACAAGCCCCAGGGATTGCTAATGCTGTGTGATTCAAGTAACTTCACGTTTCTGTGCCTCAGTGCCCTTGAATGACGAGACTAGACCAAAGGCACTAATCCTTGCACAGGACTGGGAGGAAGGCAGCTTTCCAGGATTAGTTTATCATCACTATCATTACTGCCATCGTCATCATGGTCAATGCCTGATAAAAATGTGGGAAAGACTGGCAGAGATGGCTAAAGAGTTTGGCCTGCATAAGGCCACAGACCTCAGACTACCTCCCAGACCTGAAGGAACCAGGGGAACATATGAAACAGAGGCCAGTTAGCGTGAATGTCTGCTTTTGGAATGGCTACTGGGAGGAGAAAGGACCCTGGACAGAGAGATGGTAATAGAGATGTAGATGTAATTATGGAAGAGGATCTTGAAGTCATTGCCCATGTTTATGAACATGTTTATGAAATTGCTTGCTCAGAAAAAGAGTCGATGCTGAGGGACAGGGACAAGTGGTGATAGACAGAAGGAGGGCTGAGAACCACCCAGGGCTGTTCTGTAATAGAAGGTACTGGAGTTTTAGATTACAGAAAGGAGCCTTAAAGAGTAATGAGCTCCCCGTCCAGGGAGGTATACAAGCAGACTCTGGATGAACACTTGACAAAGAAGCTGTAAAAGAAGCACAAGCTCCAGGCGAGTTGAGGCAGATCATTTCCAAGTTCCTTGCAGTCTTGATCTTTGTTCTCCCACAGAACCCCAGAGAGATGGTATGTTAGTTGTCTGTTACTGCTGTAATAAAATCACTATAAACAGAATGACTTAAAACAACAGAAATTGACTATCTCACAATTCTGGAGGACCGAAGTTCCCCTTGGGTCTCTCTAGACTAAAGTCAGGGTCTTGGCAGGCTTTGTTCCTTTCTGGAGGCTCTAGGGAACAATCTTTTTTTTTTTTTCTTTCTCCCTTTCAGCTTCTAGTGGTTTCCGCATTCCTTGGCTTGTGGCCTCTTCCTCTGTCTTTGAAGGAGCCTGCAGCATAGCATCTTCCAAGTTCCCTTTCTCTTTCACTGTCTCACACTCCCCTATCCTCACACCCATGCCTGTCCCACATCCCCACAACACTCCGCACAGATGCAGCCACCACCAGGGAGTGGTTCCCGCGACACCAGGATTTCACACCCCTTCCTTTGTGCGTTCAGTGAGTAAACTGGTCTTCCCTCTCCTTGATGAAGACAGCATTCCAGTCATCCACTCTTTTATCCTAATGTCTATCTCCGGCCTGCACACACTAGATTCTCAATAAATAAAGAAGGGTCCGGAGAACGCATGAAGACTCCCTTTAAAAAAAACGCCTGGAAGATACCATTCTAGATGAGAAACATTCATCTCCTCATTAGCTGTGGTATCCTTGATGAGGACAGCATTCCAGTCATCCACTCTTTTACCCTAATGTCTATCTCCGGCCTGCACACACTAGATTCTCAATAAATAAAGAAGGGTCCGGAGAACGCATGAAGACTCCCTTTAAAAAAAACGCCTGGAAGATACCATTCTAGATGAGAAACATTCATCTCCTCATTAGCTGTGGTTGTTCAGCTCTCCCGGCATGATGGAGTCCCGGTGATGGGATCTCTGTTTCTCATCTGCATCAAGGGGGTTGGGAGAAACCTTTGGAAGAAGACAAAGGCTTTAGTCTGTGGGGAAATTCCAGCCTGGATTTTTAACATTCACATTCTAGATGGAATAAGCTGATGCTGAAGGGGCCGGGGAAGGGGCTGGAGAAGGGGGCTGGCTATAGGAGGCAGGGCAGTGTCACAGGAGACCTTTGTGAGCAGACACGCACGGGGGAACCCAGGGACCGCTGGCATCCAGGGCGGGGTCTAGCCTCTCTGCCAGGGGAGCTGAGTCAGGCTGTGCTCTATGCATTTCTTAATGAACTTGTGCCTTGCTTTGAGTAACAAAATTAACAGCCACCAGGATAATTCAGCAACGCTTTCCTGAGCATCCGCTCTGCCCAGCTGGGTGCTGAGTGCTGACAAGCCAAGATGCAGAAGGTGCACATGGTGCGTGGGAAGACAGACAGGATCCGCTTAGCAGGATGTCTGGTTGCTTAGGGTGCAGAGGGTGTTTCTGATTTGCTCAAGGAGCCCCATCAACAACAACACACGTGTCCAGGGTAGAACCAGGCCGGGTCTCCCTACGACACATTTATCTCACCATCAAGTGTGCAGAAATGCCTGTTTTCCAGCACAGCGACGTCTCCTTCATCGGACGGTCCAAGGACTTGTTTTGCTGCATGGGTTTGTTTTTCTTCTCTGTCCTGAGTTTAAAGCTCCTTCGGTGAGCTTGTCCAGAAGCCCTGGGGTGTTTCAAAGCAGACTGGAATTCCCAGCTGAGGCTGATTTGTCTGCCAGGGAGGCCCACACCCCAGGCACCACCACAGAGGGAGTGAGGAGACCCCTTCATTCAGAAGGAAAACACATCTGTGTTTGCCACTTACACCTCCAAACACACGCAGTTCTGCCCAGTCTGAGAGGGCACCCAAGAGGCAGTCCCCAGGCCCTCTCACTGAAGGTGTTTAGAGAACAGGCTCTCAACCAAACAGGAAGGCAAAGCTGTGATCCCTGCCCAGGGCTTGAACACAGAAAAGTAGCAAAATAGAACGTCAGGGTGGGAAAGGACCTCCACTGCCCCGGTGGGTGCTGCTCTGTTTATGGACAGAGGATGGGCGCCAGGGTCAGGAAGTGATTTTTCAGGGCAGAGACAAGGAGGGGCTGGAGCTGGACTTTCATCCCTGCTGTTGATCCCTGATGCCATCCCACATCCAGAACACCATGCTCCTTTCCCTTAACCCTCTGGTCCTCCTCATTGGTTGTTTTCTTCCGGGAATATATGCCCGACTGACTCCTCTTTTGCCCTCCCTGCAGTGAGACAAGCTTTTGAAACAGGCAAACACAGGTCCACAGCTTTGTCTCTGCTTATTGACCTTGTGACCTCAGACAGTTTCATTGCCCCTGAGACCCTCAGTTTTTCCATCTGGGAAATGGGAATAACCTCACCCACTTTACTGACTTTCTGTAAGGTTCATGACATTTGTGACAACATCTGTGTAGCTGTATAAATGAGGCCGATGCCTCATGCTGGTGCATATTTGATGCTCGGTGTTAAGGAAGAATCTTTTCTTTTGACAACTCCTTCTCCTAGCTTGTTCCTTGGTCTTAGGTAGCCCAAGAGCTCAGTCCCTGACTGTAAGAATCCTGCTCCTCCCCAGTTCCACACTGTGGGGTGGGAGAACGGGAAACAGGTAAAGCACAGAGCCTCATGAGATCTATTTGCCTCCAGCTTTACAACCTTGGGCACATTGCTGAACTCTGTGAGCCTCGATTTTTCCACCTGGAAAATGGGACTGTTTTCTGTCCCAGCCTCCCAGGGATGCTTGTAGCAAAGGAGACAGTGACATTAGCTCCAGCTGTGATAATAGCTCAGCATCTTTATTCCTCACCATGCTCTTATCATCCCAAGTTAAGAGGGAAGAGTTAAGAAACTTGCCCAAGATCATCAAAGAAGCTGGTGACCACTTGATCCACTGAGCACCTAAGTGCAGCGCTTATTCCTCTAACTGGTACCCATGCTCCTCTGTTTACAGGAGAGCAGCCTGCAGAGCATCATTGCTAAAAGAGACATATTCAGGGGACTTCCCTACTGGTCCATGGCTAAGACTCTGTGCTCCCAATGCAGAGGGCCCAGGTTCGATCCCTGGTCAGGGAACTAGATTCAAGGCCACAGCTAAGACCTGGTGCAGTCAAGTGAATAAAAAAGAGAGATTTTGGAGAACCCACACTTTCCGAGGGTCCGCTCTGTACCAGGGCTTGTGCCAGGAGCCTGAAGTGGACCAGCCTGGGGCATGCTCCCATACCCCCATCTCAGGTACTAGCCTGAGCCCATCTTGCAGATGCAGAGATGCAGCTGCTCAGAGGGCAGCTGGCCAGTCAGTGGCGGGTGGATGGTGATACTCAGCTGCCTGATCCCAAGTCCTGAATCACTGATGCTCGATCCATCACCTCTGGTCCCTTACCCTCATCCCATCCAGTTCTGCTCCAAGAGATCTGTCAGTTTAAAAAACAAAACAGTCCCCATTCTAACTGAAAGGGTTGACTGCCCCATCGTTGAACCACCCACTCATCCATCCTGTCTCTCTCTTGTCCTCCCCTCATCTACCAGTCCTGCCACTTCAGGAAGAATGCCTGCCAAGAGAGAAAACTCTATTGCTTCTTGTGTGCGAGGAAGACCCCACTTCCCTTCCAAGTGTCTGGCACCCCAGCCCAGACAGCCTCTTCTCTCAACAGGGGTGGTGGGGGCTTCAGGTCTGAAAGGCTCCAGTGTCCCCCAGCCAGGTGGGCGTGGCCTTGGCCTTGGCTGGGCCCCACAGGAAATGGAGGAGTCGCAGAGGACCACCCCCAGACCTCTGTTTAAAGGGGCAGCTGGCCCGGGCTGCAGTCAGGCCGCCTCTGCACCATGTCACCCCAGCTGTTCCCCCTGCTGCTGCTGCTCCTGGCTGGGCTCCCCGCCACACGGTCGGCTCCCCCGACCTGCTACTCTCGGATGCTGGCCCTGAGCCGGGAGATCACCTCTGACTTCCAGAGCCTGCAGGCCACCGAGCCCTCGGTGAGTGCCCTCGACCCCCACCTGAATGAGGACGGGAGGTCCATGCAGACCCAGTTCTCAACAATTTGCCTTTGGACTGGGGGCTGGAGGGGGACCAGGGGCTGGAGGGGGACCAGAGGAGGGAAATGCTCTTTTTCTTTACCAGTCAATGTTAATTTCCAGGGTATTTGTGCTTTATTCCCATCCTATTAAATGTCCATTGTTTGTGCTTCCTCTTTACTACAAAGAAAATGCAATTCAAGACATCAGAACTTCTGTTTATAACTAGCTGACTCAATGGACATGAGCATGAAAAAACTCAGGGAGATAGTGAAGGACAGGGAAGTCTGGCGTGCTGCAATTCACGGAGTCCCAAAGAGTCGGCGCGACTTAGCAACTGAAGAGCAATAGGCTAGCAAATATCAGAGGGTCTGTTTTAGAATCTAAAGAGAGACAGAGAGAGACAGCAGAAAAGTTTCCATAGAGTGTAGAACTCCAACTTAAGGAGGACCAAGGAGTTCAGCTTGTTTATTCTCCCCACTACCCAGGAGGAGCTAATGGGGTGACTCCTGAACCAGCCCCACCTCTTACCTGCTAGGGGACCTGAGCAAATTATCCAGCCGAATCAGATAATCTCAGCATCCTGAGCTGTGAGACACACTGTGGGCAGCTGGAGGGTTGCAAACTGGAATGCAGACACAGTCTGCCCAGTGTAAACAGTCCTGGCCTTCAGCCACTATTCTCACTGCTCTGTTAAGCGGGAGACGCGGGGGCTCGGAACCCAGAGTCCCTAAGGGGCCACCCAGAGCTAAAATCTGGCCTCCTGACTGCTCTTCCAGATACAAACTGAATTAAACTTCAAAGCTCTGGCAAAATTTGAAAGCGTCCCTTTACCACTTGTGAACCCTTCACATAACCCTTCATCATAAGCCTCAGATGCGGGGCTTGTGATACCTTAATACCTCCTTTGTGTTTTCTTTTTGAAAGTTAAGTTAATGTGTATTTTTTAAGTTATGAAGCTTATACCCCTCGAAAACAGTTGGAAAAGGCACAAGACAAAGAAGAAAATAAATATTACTGCAATCCTACCACCTAGAGGTGACCTGCTGCCATCACATTCAGAGGATGGGATTTCAGTTCTTGATCTGTGCATAGGTTCCAATCCAAGTGTGTGTGTGTGTATGTGTGTGTGTGTGTATAGACAAATCGAAACAAAGAGCACAGCAGTTCTGCAATGTACTTTCTAACAATGCTGCGAAATTAATATTCCTTTGAAGCAGCACTTGGCTGTATTGAAGCACCCTACTTTATCCACAGATTCCCTGCTATTAGACATGTCGAGCGCTGGTGCACAAGCGTGCATGCATGCTAAGTCACTTCAGTCGTGTCCGACTCTTTGTGACCCCGTGGACTGTAGCCCACCAGGCTCCTCTGTCCATGGGATTCTCCAGGCAAGAATACTGGAGTGGGTTGCCGTGCCCTTCTCCAGGGGATCTTCCCAACCCTGGGATCGAACCCTCGTCTCTTACATCTCCTGCATTGTCAGGTGGATTCTTTACCACAAGCTCCACCTGGGAAGCCCAAATACGTAGAGCAATCATCTTTAAAAAAAAACAAACATGATTTTAAAACTTAAAATGCATAGATTCAGAGCTGGAAGGAAGTGGAGAGATTACGTGTTCTAACTTTCTAGCCTCACAGCTAGGAAACTGAGTCACAAAAAAGAAGATCTATCCCCGGCAACAGGGAATTACTCATTGGAAAGGACCAGAATCTGGGTTTTCGTGCTTCAGGCCAGCACAGAAGCAAAAGTGAAACAGAGTGATATAAAAGTATAACTATATCTATGGCTTTCTATTTCTATAGTGTATGTTGCATGTACTACTATATCTAAATCACAGTTACACGTGCATGTATGTTCGGTCACTAAGCCATGTCTAATTCTTTTGCTACCCCATGGACTGTAGCTTGCCAGGCTCCTTTGTCCATGAGATTCTCCAGGCAAGAATACTGGAGTGGGTGGCCATTTCCTTCTCCAGGGGATCTTCCCAACCCGGAATCAAACCTGCGTCTCCTGCCTCTCCTGCATTGGCAAGGTGGTTCTTTAGCACTGAGCCACCTGGGAAGTCCCCAGACTATAGTTGTAGCTAGCTAGCTAAGTCGCTTCAGTCGTGTCCGACTCTGTGCGACCCCATAGATGGCAGCCCACCAGGCTCTGCCGTCCCTGGGATTCTCCAGGCAAGAACACTGGAGTGGGGTGCCTTGCCTTCTCCTGACTATAGTTATAGAACTGTTTAAATATATATATACATATATATAGACACACATTTATATACATCTCCCTCTCTCTACAAGCATATACAAAACAGTTCCCTAACTCATAGTATATGACATAAAGTTTGCATTCTAAAAGTCAAATTCTAGAAGATCAATTGGCCCTGGAGGAATGTGGCAGACGGTACAAGTCTGTGTGTGCATGTCAGCATCAAGGAAGTCCCTGGGGATCTGGGGCTGGGCCGGCTGTCTGGGGGCTGGCAGAGAGACTTCTGTGACCAGGGTGTGTCCCTGTGGGCATCCCAGAAAGCCATTTCCCTTTCCACAGGAGGCGTGTGTGAGATATCTGCCCAGGCTGTATCTGGATATACACGTAAGAGCGGTCTGCCTGTCGCAGGGGGTTGGGGGGCAGGATGGGGGGTTGGGAGACATCTGGTGAAGAAGGACCAGCTGCCCCCAGCTCCTAGCCCTCTGACTACTGACTTCTCCCATGAGACCCCTCCCTGTTATCCACTCGCAGAATTACTGTGTGTTGGCCAAGCTGCGGGACTTTGTGGCATCACCCCAGTGCTGGAAGGTGGTCCAGGTGGATGCCTTGAAGGACAAAGTGCGGAAACTGTACACCATCATGAACTCATTCTGCAGGAGAGTGAGTGGCACGTTGAATGTTCTTTTCCTAATGGGATCGAACCCTCGTCTCTTACATCTCCTGCATTGTCAGGTGGATTCTTTACCACAAGCTCCACCTGGGAAGCCCAAATACGTAGAGCAATCATCTTTAAAAAAAAACAAACATGATTTTAAAACTTAAAATGCATAGATTCAGAGCTGGAAGGAAGTGGAGAGATTACGTGTTCTAACTTTCTAGCCTCACAGCTAGGAAACTGAGTCACAAAAAAGAAGATCTATCCCCGGCAACAGGGAATTACTCATTGGAAAGGACCAGAATCTGGGTTTTCGTGCTTCAGGCCAGCACAGAAGCAAAAGTGAAACAGAGTGATATAAAAGTATAACTATATCTATGGCTTTCTATTTCTATAGTGTATGTTGCATGTACTACTATATCTAAATCACAGTTACACGTGCATGTATGTTCGGTCACTAAGCCATGTCTAATTCTTTTGCTACCCCATGGACTGTAGCTTGCCAGGCTCCTTTGTCCATGAGATTCTCCAGGCAAGAATACTGGAGTGGGTGGCCATTTCCTTCTCCAGGGGATCTTCCCAACCCGGAATCAAACCTGCGTCTCCTGCCTCTCCTGCATTGGCAAGGTGGTTCTTTAGCACTGAGCCACCTGGGAAGTCCCCAGACTATAGTTGTAGCTAGCTAGCTAAGTCGCTTCAGTCGTGTCCGACTCTGTGCGACCCCATAGATGGCAGCCCACCAGGCTCTGCCGTCCCTGGGATTCTCCAGGCAAGAACACTGGAGTGGGGTGCCTTGCCTTCTCCTGACTATAGTTATAGAACTGTTTAAATATATATATACATATATATAGACACACATTTATATACATCTCCCTCTCTCTACAAGCATATACAAAACAGTTCCCTAACTCATAGTATATGACATAAAGTTTGCATTCTAAAAGTCAAATTCTAGAAGATCAATTGGCCCTGGAGGAATGTGGCAGACGGTACAAGTCTGTGTGTGCATGTCAGCATCAAGGAAGTCCCTGGGGATCTGGGGCTGGGCCGGCTGTCTGGGGGCTGGCAGAGAGACTTCTGTGACCAGGGTGTGTCCCTGTGGGCATCCCAGAAAGCCATTTCCCTTTCCACAGGAGGCGTGTGTGAGATATCTGCCCAGGCTGTATCTGGATATACACGTAAGAGCGGTCTGCCTGTCGCAGGGGGTTGGGGGGCAGGGTGGGGGGTTGGGAGACATCTGGTGAAGAAGGACCAGCTGCCCCCAGCTCCTAGCCCTCTGACTACTGACTTCTCCCATGAGACCCCTCCCTGTTATCCACTCGCAGAATTACTGTGTGTTGGCCAAGCTGCGGGACTTTGTGGCATCACCCCAGTGCTGGAAGGTGGTCCAGGTGGATGCCTTGAAGGACAAAGTGCGGAAACTGTACACCATCATGAACTCATTCTGCAGGAGAGTGAGTGGCACGTTGAATGTTCTTTTCCTACTCGTTATGGGTCAAGAAATTAAGAGAAGGGTTAGGGGAACAGGGGAATCAGGAGGAGGAAGAGAAAAGCTTATGGGGTGCTTCCAGTTCACAAAGCCCTTCCTCAACCCTGTTGCTCTTGCCAAGTGTTGGGGACTCCGACAAGGCTCCCCACCTCTACCAGCCCCACCTGTAGCACCCAGGACCATATGAAAATTGGACAGAACAGATTCTGCCGGCAGTCAAATGGGGTGGGATGAGAACTGTGGAATTCTGAAAACTCCCATACCCTGAGACCGGGTTAGAGGAGACTTTCTGGGGGAGAGGCTTTGGGTGTGCTCTGTGATGGGAAGACTCCGCATCAGAGGCGAAGGAGACAGGAAGAGCAGAGAATCAGCACTGGTTAGATGTAGAAAGTTGGGCCATGTGGTCTTATGGGCACAAGCTTCAGCATCAGGCAGACCTGAGCCCGTGTCTTCATCCCTGTCTTGCTTCCCGGAGGCTCGCACCCTCTCCCACTCTGAGCCGCAGTTTCCTCATTCATGTAGAGTACTCATCTCCTGAGATCACTGGGAGGATAATGATACCTACACTCTGACCCTGTGTGTGCTGGGCGCTACAGTAACTCCTTGGTAATAAGATCTCTAGCAAGGTGATTCAACATATAAAGAAAGTAACTAAACAGAATGCCGAGCACCAGGCCTGACCCAGGAAACTTTAATACTCAACTATTAAGATTTCTAGCTTTAAGTTTTATTCAGATTTATTTAGATTTGATCCCTGGTCAGGGAACTAGATCCCACATGCTGCAAAGAAGACATGGCATGGCCAAAAAATAAAAATAAATACATATTTTAAAAAGATGTATTTGTTATTTTGCACCAGGGATGAGACATGCGTTTCCTTCTTCACCACTCCCCTCTTCATTCCTCTCTCTGCTTGGTGGTGCTGGGGAGAGAGGAAGAAAACATAACTGTAATACAATCTGAGAACGCTACTATTGACTCTGAAGTGTTTGAGGGTGAGACCTAGTGCGGTTACTCCTGGTATCCCCAGTGCCTGGCCCAGAGTTGTGCTCTTTACCCATCTATTCATCCATCTGGTCAACCAGCACACACACGTGAATTCAATAACAAAGGAATATGAGATTCAATGGGTGGTGTTTTCACCACCAAGGGGAACAACTGAACAGCCTTTGAGGATAACCAGGAGCCCTATTGCTGTGCATGGGTTCTGTGGCCACCTTCAATGATGTTCCTGTTTATTGCACACTTTCAGGATTTGGTGTTCCTGTCGGATGACTGCAGTGCATTAGAATACCCAATCCTAGTGACTACCGTCCTCCCAGATCGTCAGAGCTAAGGCAGTTCAGACCAGAGGCAGAACCTGGGGAATGAAGTTATGTCAGCTGCCCAGACACAACCGGCTGACGCCGTGGCCCCCGCAGCTCTCCCTGAAACTGTCACGAGTTTCTCTTCACCTTCTGGAAACCACACTCTGTGCTCCTGCCTTGGAATCAGTTCTGAACATAATTAGAAGCTTTGCTTCTCATTCCCCCTTGTTTTTGTCTTGCCGGGATGGTTAGATACACAAGCATGTTGATTTGGTCACTGAGAAGAAAAGGGCAAATCAGCTTCTCTCGTATGAACAGTCCGCTTGAGAACAAGCAAAATACTATGTTTGTAGTACTACTTTAATGGCTTGGTGGCACCGTTTTTCCCTCTTGATAGAAACCTGCTTACATTTAACCGTGCTTCTATTTTATACCTTCTCCAACTACAAATGCTCCTTACGGTTAGCTTTCATTTTTTAGAAGAAATTTCACTGCCTGTAAAATGTATTTGTAAGGTTTGTAATGACATAGTGCTGACGGGAACCACTCTTTCAGTGAAAGGTGATGAAAATCAAATAAAGACTATCATTACGGTGAGAAACACGTGTCCTGCTGTATTCCATCCAAGGTGGGTGTCAGGGTGTTTATTTCATGCTATTTCTGCAAGTCACTGCTTTTAGCAAGATACATCTTTCTCCCTCTTTCCATCGAGCAGAGGTATTTCTGGGTCTGTTTCAAGCCATTTGTGTAAATCTGTTTTCAAAGCATCAGAAGATGTTCCAGTTTATGTTTGGGGAAGACTGTATCCTGCATTGTATCCATGGCAGTGCGGTACCTGAAATTTCACAAACATCAGTTCAGCGAGGGCGCATCACAAACCTAGACATGGGCATCGTAGGAGGCTGAGGCTCATGTTGGTTAGGTAACTTGCCCAAGGTCACCAGCTGGTAAGTAGGGAGCCTGGATTGAACGCAGGGGCTCCAAAGCCCACACTCTTCCCTGTGACCCAGGCTGGTTTTCTGCAGGTGAAGGATGCTTGCTTAATAAATTCATGAAATCAACAGTATCATCTCAGTTAAGTAACTGGATTGTTGAAAAGGTTTCCAAATATTGAATTTTTTAAAAGCTCACATGCCACACCAGGGGTCTTTTTGTTTTCTCTCCTTCCTTTTGTATGCACGGTCCATACTTCCCTTCCCTGGTCTTTCGTGTCTCTGACTTAGGTGATCTATGAGAATGATTTAGCAAGCTGTGCTTTTCCATTTAGAAGCACAAGCGCAGAGCGTAACTGTCCTGGTGTCCCAAGGCTGCTGTAACAGGGTACCACAGACTGGGGCTTAAATAGGAGAAATGTATTGTCTCATAGCCCGGGAGGCTAGAGGTTCCTAAATCTAGTGCTGGCAGGGTCCTCCTCTCCCTGGAGGCTTTAGGATAGAGGGTCCTTCCTTATCTCTTCCTGTCTTCTGGTGGTTTCTGGCAATCCTTGACATTCCTTGGCCTGTAGACACATCAGTTCAATCTCTGTCCCCGTCAACACGTGGTATTTATCCTGCATCTGTATCTCTGTGTCCAAAATACCCTCTTCCTGAAGTAAATTTCTGTTTGCAGATGACATGATCACAAATACAGAAAATGCTAAACACCTCATCAAAGAAAACCTGTTAGAATTAATAAGTGAATTCAATGAAATTACAGGAGAGAAAATTAATATATGAAAATCAGTTGCGTTTCTACACACCACCAACAAACTTTCAGAAAGGGAAATTTTTAAAAACCCCATTTACAATAGTATAAAAAATATAAAATGCATATGAATTAATTTAACAAAGAAGGTAAAAGACCTATACACTGAAAACAATAAGAATTTATGAAAGAAATGGAGGAAGACACTAATAAATGAAGTTATCCCATTCTCATGGACTGGAAGAATTAATACCATTAAATTAAAAATCTTGTCCATACACCCAAACTGATCTGCAGATTCAAGGCAATCCCTATCAAAATTCCACTGGCATTTTTCACAGGAACAGAAAAAGCAACACTATAATAAAAGTCATATGGAACTACAAGCCATATGTAGTTTGGCTTGTTTTTTCAAGCCAAAACAGTCTTGAGAATGAACAGAGCTCAAAGCATCACCCATCCTAATTTCAAATTCTACTAAAAGCTATAGTCAGAACAGCATGGTACAGGCACATGGATCAGAACACACAGAACAGTGGAAGAGAACGGAAAGCCAAGAAATACACCCGTGCATAACTTTGACAGGGCCACCAAGAACACTCTATGGGGAAAAGACAGTCTCTCCAATAAATGGTGCTGGGAAAATTGGTCACAAGGAAAGGATGAGGCTAGACCCCTATCGTACACTACACACGAAAATGGATCAAAAACTGAAGTGTACGACCTGAAATGATGCAACTACTGGAAGAAAACATAGGGGAAAACTCCCTAACGCTGGTCTCAGCAGTGATTTTTTGGTTATCGCACTTAAAGCACAGGTATGGGCTGCCCTGGTGGCTCAGATGGTAACAAATCTGCCTGCAGTGCAGCAGACCTGGGTTTGATCCCTGGGTCAGGAAGATCCCCTGGAGGAGGGCAGGGCAACCCACTCCAGTGTTCTTGACTGGAGAATCCAATGGACAGAGGAGCCTGGCAGGCTACAGTCCATGGGGTCACACAGAGTTGAACACTACTAAACCAATCTAGCATGCGTGCAACAAGAGCAAAAGTAAACAAGTGATGCTATATCAAA
>SJYC01041277.1:0-70321 GCA_006408675.1 Madoqua kirkii
ATGATAATAATAATGAATATATTACAATGGTACATAATAACACAGCTGAATCTCAGGTACCTACAGTGAGGAGGAAATATAAGTAGCAGAAGAGGATATGCAAAATGATTTCATTTATGTAAAAAATGAAAACAGGCAAAGCATAAAATATATTTTGGGGCTAGAAACATATGGGATAAAGCTTTAAAGAAGTTCATGAAAGTGTTCAAAATAAGATTCAGAACAGAAGATAGGTCTTTTAGGAAAATAAGTTATTATTTATTCAATATTTTATAAGTAAAAAGGAATAGCAGTCATCAAAAACTAATTGGGAAATGCAATGTAAAAACCAATTCCTTATACAATAGCAGCAAACTCAAAAGATACCTGACAATAAATAAAAGTAAATATGTGTGCAGACTTTAAGGTGAAAATTTTTAAACTTTATTAAAGGACATAAAAGAATGTCCTATATGGGTAAAGCGATAAACCATAATTTATGAATCTCAACTTAACTGAAATTCAGTGTATTCAGTGAACACCCCAACAGGAGAGATCGTGATATGCTGAACCTAAAATTTATAGAGAAAATGTAAAAAATTAATTAAATTTTGCAAAAGAAGAAGAAAGGGAGGAGAATTTCCTTAAAATATCAAGATGTTATAAAATTAATATGCTAGAGTACTGATGCAGGGATTTAAAAAAAAAATAGCCAGTGGAGCAAAACAAATGAAACTTGGTAAACTGCTGAGAAACCATGACAAATCAGCGGAAAAATAATAGACAGCACAGTAAGTGCTGCTGGGGTAACAGGATATCTGCTCAGGGGAAAATGGAAAATTTATCTCTTCCTTATACACAAAAATAAATTGAGAGGGATGACAGACTTGTAAGTAAAACCGTATTTTAAAATATTTAAAAGAAAACATGGCAGCATATCTTTGTATTTTTAGGATAAGGAAATAATTCTTAAACAAGATCCAAAGAATGCATTCAATAATAAATATAATGCAAGTTTTTTTTTTAATTTTTTATGTGGCTTCCCTGGTGGCTCAGTGGTGAAGTATCCACCTGCCAAGGAAGGAGACATGGGTTCGATCCGTGATCCAGGAAGATTCCACATGCATAGGAATAACTAAGCGCATGTGCCACAGCTGCTGACCTTGAGCTCTGGAGCCTGGGAGCTGCAGCTGCTGGTGCTCCCGTGCCCTGGAGCCCATGCTCCGCAATAAGAGCAGCCACCGCAACTAGAGAGAAGCCCCTGCTCACGGCAGCCAGGGGAAGCCCACACAGCAACAAAGACCCCGCACAGCCAGAAATAAACAAATACAGCTGGATATTAAAAAAAAAAAAAAGCGCAATTTCCAAGTATTTGGTAAAGCTATTTCCTTTCTGGGGATATAGCTCAGACAAACTGTCACAAGGAGACATAAACGAGGATGTTCATTACCACCTCGTTATTGGCTATAACAGAACAAAGAAAAAGAGCCTAAAAGTCCTACAGAAAAATGAATACATTCTGATATATGCATTCCATGAAATATTACACAGCAGTTAACACGAATGAATCAGCTGCCCGTGATTCAAGGAGCACCAGCTTCAATAACTTGTCTAACAAGGAGTGTATGTCCCCTAGAAGGGCTGCCCTTGTGGCTCAGCTGGTAAACAATCTGCCTGCAAGGCGGGAGACCTGGGTTTGATCCCTGGGTTGGGAAGATTCCCTGGAGAAAGGAAAGGCATTTTGGCCTGGAGAATTCCATAGACTGTGTAGTCCATGGGGTCGCAAAGAGCAACACAACTGAGCGACTTTCCCCTAGGATAACTGTATATATTTAAGACTCGGGTCGGACATGCCTGAGCGACTTCACTTTCACTTTTCACTTTCATGCATTGGAGACGACCATGGCAACCCACTCCAGTGTTCTTGCCTGGAGAATCCCCGGGACGGGGGAGCCTGGTGGGCTGCCGTCTATAGGGTCGCACAGAGTCGGACACGACTGAAGCGACTTGGCAGCAGCAAGACTCTTAAAAACTTTTTAGATGCATAGGAGAATGGACTGGAAACACCTTGCATTCATGTGACTGGTCGCTTCTGGGAATAGAGAAGTGAACACAGCACCGGGATGGACACAGAATTTCAGCTTGACCAGTAATGCTTGACTTTTTAATAATTTTCTTTATTTCTGGCTGGGCTGGGTCTCGGTTGCTCTGTGCGCTTCTCTCTTGCTGCAGTGAGCGGGTCCACTGTGATGCCTGCGCTTCTCACTGCAGCAGCTTCTCTGTTGTGGAGCACAGGCTTTAGGTGCTTGGCCTTCAGTAACTGTGGCACATGGGCTCAGCAGTTGCAGCCCCCAGGTTCTAAAACACACAGGCTCAGTGGTTGTGGTACCCGAGTTTGGCTGCTCTGCAGCATGTGGGATCTTCCCAGATCAGGGATCAAACCTGGGTCTCCTGCACTGGCAGACATATTCTTTACCATTGAACCATCAGGGAAGTCCCAGTAATGTTTTTGTTTTTTGTTAAGCTTGAGCATGCATGATGAAACGTTAACATCTACTGGATCTGAGTTGTGGTGTTTATTTATAATTCTTCATCTTTTTTTCCAGTATGTTTCCAATATTCCAGAATTATAACTGAAATCATCTCCCAATAAATTACTCGATTATTACTTTCCTACCCACTCCATGCCCCCCTCCCCAATTTTCTAGCCACTTCTTCCTGTAAAGAGTATAGCTGAACTTTGTTCTTTAACACAGTACCACAGAGATCTTTGGGGAGAAAGCTACACTCAGAGAGGGTTAGTAAACTGCCAAAGGTAAGCCAGCCAAGAAGTGGCAGGATTTGAACTCACACCAAAGGTTCCAGACTCTGAGCCCACTGCTGTTTCTACTGATGGAGGAATTACCCGAGAAGACTCAGTTGGAGGACATTTTAAGACTTGTGTTACGGGAACTCAAAGGACAGAGTGGGACCTTAGACATTTGCTCAAAAATTTCAGAGAGGGAAAGAGACTGGCTGGCAACACACAGCTGCTCCACTGCAGAACCTCCAAAGCCTGAATACGCCCCTCCACAGCCTACACGCGTCACTCCTAGCTTGGTGCTGGTCCACAGCGGGGCAACCACACACCTCAGTTCAGTTCAGTTCAGTTCAGTCGCTCACTCGTGTCCAACTCTGCAACCCCATGAATCACAGTATGCCAGGCCTCCCTGTCCATCACCAACTCCCAGAGTTCACTCAGACTCATGTCCATAGAGTCTGTGATGCCATCCAGCCATCTCATCCTCTGTCGTCCCCTTCTCCTCCTGCCCCCAATCTCTCCCAGCATCAAAGTCTTTACCAATGAGTCAACTGTTCACATAAGGTGGCCAAAGTACTGGAGTTTCAGCTTTAGCATCATTCCTTCCAAAGAAATCCCAGGGCTGATCTCCTTTAGAATGGACTGGTTGGATCTCCTTGCAGTCCAAGGGACTCTTAGGAGTCTTCTCCAACACCACAGTTCAAAAGCATCAGTTCTTCAGCTCTCAGCCTTCTTCACAGTCCAACTCTCACATCCATACATGACCACAGGAAAAACCATAGCCTTGACTAGACGTACCTTAGTCGGCAAAGTAATGGTTCTGCTTTTGAATACACTACCTAGGTTGGTCATAACTTTTCTTCCAAGGACTAAGCATCTTTTAATCTCATGGCTGTAGTCACCATCTGCAGTGATTTTGGAGCCCAGAAAAATAAAGTCTGACACTGTTTCCACTGTTTCCCCATCTATTTGCCATGAAGTGATGGGACTGGATGCCATGATCTTCATTTTCTGAATGTTGAGCTTTAAGCCAACTTTTCCACTTTTACTTTCATCAAGAGGCTTTTTAGTTCCTCTTCACTTTCTGCCATAAGCATGGTGTCATCTGCATATCTGAGGTTATTGATATTTCCCCCAGCAATCTTGATTCCAGCTTGTGCTTCCTCCAGCCCAGTGTTTCTCATGATGTACTCTGCATAGAAGTTAAATAAGCAGGGTGACAATATACAGCCTTGAGGTACTCCTTTTCCTGTTTGGAACCAGTCTGTTGTTCCATGTCTAGTTCTAACTGTTGCTTCCTGAGGTTTCTCAAGAGGCAGGTCAGGTGGTCTGGTATTCCCATCTCTCAGAATTCTCCACAGTTCATTGTGATCCACAAGGTCAAAGGCTTTGGCATAGTCAATAAAGCAGAAATAGATGTTTTTCTGGAACTCTCTTGCTTTTTCCATGATCCAGCGGATGTTGGCATTTTGATCCCTGGTTCCTCTGCCTTTTCGAAAACCAGCTTGAACATCTGGAAGTTCATGGTTCACATATTGCTGAAGCTGGGTTTGGAGAATTTTAAGCATTACTTTACAAGTGTGTGAGATGAGTGCAGTTGTGCAGTAGTTTGAACATTCTTTGGCATTGCCTTTCTCTGGGATTGGAATGAAAATTGACCTTTTCCAGTCCTGTGGCCACTGCTGAGTTTTCCAAATTTGCAGACCTGTTGAGTGCAGCACTTTCACAGCATCATCTTTCAGGATATGAAATAGCTCAACTAGAATTCCATCACCTGCAACCAGCTTTGTTTGTAGTGATCCTTTCTAAGGCCCACTTGACTTCACATTCCACACACCTCATACCTCAGCTACTGGCCAGGGCCTGGAGGAGGTCTGGTTCACCCACTCCCCACTGAGCCCCAGTAGGAACATACACTGATCTATTCCAGGTACAGAGGACATCTGTGTGAGATGCCCATCTCCTGGCCTCCTGATGGATGAATATTATCTGACATCCTCATGACTTCTTCACCAGGTTTTCCTATCTGCTCTCTGAGGAAAGGAGAAAATAGATGTAGAAGAGTCACAGACCCAGAAACGATGTCCCTGGCATCTTTGCCCGTTTTGACATCATGCCCCTGGCATCCTTGCCCATTTTGACATCCTTTCAAATGCCCCTCCGGCAGTTTGTGCTTTCTCTTCCCCGCATTTTTTATTCCGTGTCTTCCCTTCTTGCTGGTATTCCTGCTAAGCCTCGTCATTTATGTCTGACTCTCTGTGACCCCATGGACTAGCCTGCCAGGCTCCTCTGTCCATGGGATTCTCCAGGCAAGAATACTGGAGTGGGTTGCCATGCCCTCCTCCAGGGGATCTTCCCAATCCTGGGGTCGAAATTGCGTCTCTTAAGTCTCCTGCAATGGCAGGTGGGTTCTTTAACAGTGTCACCTGGGATGCCTTCTTGTTGGCATCATTGTAGAATTCTCTGTTCCAGCCCAGACTCGATAGAACATTCCTACCAGGCTGATCAGCCAACTTCCCCTTTCCTCTTCCCACCCCACCCCTACCCCTGAATCCACAATCCTCCACCAGCTCCTCTGAGTCCCACACGGCATTCCCGTGGGGTCTCCTGCCTCTTAGAAGCCCCAAACCACCAACACCTCACTCCTCATCCCTCCCAAACCCCTTGCCTCTCTGTGCAGTTTCAAATGGAATGATTCAGCAAGTTCATTCCCTGGAGCAACATATATATAAGACAAAGAAAGGTGTTGTTTTAACTTAAGGGAAGAGACAGTGAAGGACTCATTGATGGAAAATTAGTCAAATCCTCTTTTTCTGAAAGGTCCATGGTTATGACACATAGGAACAAAAAGAGAATAATTAATTCAAATGCACAGTTTTTGATGTTGGAAAATGTATGTGGACCCGCAGTCACACGCTGAAGGACTGAAAACCCTGTTCTAAGAGGCATCCACGGAGGATAGCTGTGGAGGACCACAGCCCCCCTAAAACGATACTCTTGACAGCCTTTGGCCCTGCTGAGTCCTGGCTCCCGAGCACCCAGCACAGGCGTCGCTGGCGTCCCAGGCAGCGCATAGAGCTGGTTTCGGTCTTATCGGTGTCACAGGCCTCCTGAAAGTGCTGATAAGCCTCCCTCGCTGCCGCCTGCATGCCGCCTGAATGGACAGTGATTCCAGGAATCATCAAATGGATTTACAGTCCCTACTTATCTACGGCCACAGGTTGTGCTTCCTCTGAGGACACTGAGCCCTGGAGTAAGCGCCCCCTTCAGAGCGTGGATATGGCAGAGGGATCCATCCGAAGAGGGAGCTTGGCTCTCCCCATCCCACCTCCAACCAGGGAGTCTCCCCTATTCTCATGATCCCTCTATTCCCTATGATGCTTAAGTTCACAAAGCCTGCAGGACACACTGATCTATGATACATGTTGTGTTTCAAAAAAAAAAAAAAACCAACCCGAGATGCATTTAGAGCAAAATGATTTCTTCCATCTTTAAGATGACTTACCTGAAAAGGCAGGGAGTCAGGCAGAAATAGTCTTGGACCAGCTCCTCCATCCCCCCTCTCCCCTCCCCCTCCGGGATCATGTGACCAGCTTCTTGCCCGCACCTGAGACTCTCGACTATAGAATAATTCTCCTTCCTCCTGGTTGCATGGTTGCATGTTTTTACATCTTATTTGGCAACGTTCTTTTGTGGCTCCTGTTTGGGGGAATGAAATGGTCAGATGTTACCCATCCTGGGGTGTGGGTCCAGGGGAGGGGTGTGGGGTGGGGAGATACTTTGATGGGGCCCCACGGGAAATGTCCTGGCTGCTCACACAGTGGGGTTTGTTTTGATTTTGAAATCACCCCACCTCTGATGATTCTCCCACCAGAACAGGCAAAC
Organism: Madoqua kirkii; assembly: GCA_006408675.1. Taxonomy (NCBI): domain Eukaryota; kingdom Metazoa; phylum Chordata; class Mammalia; order Artiodactyla; family Bovidae; genus Madoqua; species Madoqua kirkii. The sequence goes on from SJYC01041277.1 coordinate 6,665, forward strand.
AGGATAAACCCACAGACCAGGGGCCCCAGCCTCTGAGATCTAATGCCTGATGCTCTGAGGCGGAGCTGCTGTAATAATCACAGAACAGAGTGCACGATAAACGCAATGTGCGTGAATCATCGAAGCCATCCCCACCCTCCTGGTCCGTGGGAAAAGTGTCTTCTACTGAACCTGTCCCTGACGCCGAAAAGGTTGAGGAGCACTGCCGTGAGCTGTCCCCAGCATCATGCAGAGGGTTGGGGCGACCTAGGGAAGACAGAAGCAAAGGAATACAGACGATGGGCCTAAAGCAATGGTGAGAAGCAGTCTTCTCCCATTGGTGGACGAACCCTGGGTGTAAACTGATAATTCCCCACAGGTACTTAGGAAAAATGAAAGTGTTAGTTGCTCAGTCCTGTTCAACTCTTTAAGACCCCATGGACTGTAGACTGCCAAACTCCTCTGTCCATGAAATTCTCCAGGCCAGAATACTGGAGTAGGTAGCTGTTCCCTTCTCCAGCGGCTCTTCCCAACCCAGGAATGGAACCCAGGTCTCTCGCATATGCAGGCAGATTCTTGACCATCTGAGCCACCAGAGAAAACCAAGAATACTGAAGTGGGTAGCCTATCCCTTCTCCAGTGGACCTTCCTGACCCAAGAATTAAACTGAGATCTCCTGCATTTACAGGCAAATTCTTTATCAGCTAAGCTACCAGGGAAGCTTTGACCTTAGGAAGGCTTCTGGAATAGAGGGTCTAGGGGAAATGTGGAGGAGCAGTTGGGGTTGCCAACTGAAGCCAGGTGGGGGGAGGGGGGAATCAGGAGGAGAGAATAGCTCTGGCAGAGGTGTAGCAGGGTGACCCACTCCAGAGCATCCCGGGCATTGTTACATGGCTCAGCATCAGACAGGGTACCACTCCAGCCTCATACCTGGTTCCAATCTGAACTCTGTCCTTTACACCTAGCTCTTGGCCTCAGTTTTCACATCTGTAAAATGGGGTTAATGATAACACCTACTAAGAGGGCTGTGCCAAGGGTTGTGTTGATGAGTGATAGCATGGAAGTACTCCGAAAAGAGGCTGGCATACGAGTGGTTCATCTATAGACGTGAACAACTGTCATTACTAGGAGACATCCAGGGAGTGGGAGATGGGCTGTAGGCAGGGCAGGGCCTGGCCTAGGAGCACGGGTGGGGCCTCCATAGGCAGCCCTGTGGATATGAGTCAGGGGAAAGGGGTGCTGCTTGGAGAAGCCGGAAGCTTTGTCTGGATTCGCCAACTGTTAACAGGAAAAGCCAGAGCATCTGAAGCTGGCCTTGAGCTGAGGACAGGAAGCCCTGCCAAATGCAGTTAATTATAAATAGATTTACACACACGAACAAGGTTCTCAGCCAACCGAGCAAATATTTATGTGGGGACTTGGGAAAAAATCCCTGTGACCTTTCTATGTGCCTTTCTGAGGCGATAGAAGATTCTCAAAGGCCGAGTTGCAGTGCTGTGTGGACGCTTAAAAAAATCAATCCACACTTGGCTGATGCCAGGATAACTGAAGCTGAGAACTTTAACGATGCTTGCCTTTCACAGGTGGTACTGCCTTTCGTTCTGTGGACTGAAAAGAGAGGCCAGGGTGGGATCAGCAGGCTGTCAGAGGGGGGCCTCTTCCCTGACGGGCCCTCCAGCCCTCTCTCTCTCTCTTCTTAGGACACTGATTTGATTGAGTGCCTCTGAACCCCTTCCAAACAGCCTCCCAGTATCAGCTGACCTAAAGGAGGCCCTTCCAGGGTCACAGAGAGAAGCGCTGGAGCAGATCTGAGAGAACAGGGTGACCACACGTCCCCCAGTCCCTGTGTGACCTGGGCAATCCCTTCTTCTTCTTGGCTTCCCTTTCTGGGATGTGAGATGGGGAGCAAGGAGAGCATAGTGAGTTACCGATCTTGATGGCCCCTGTCCAGTCTCCAGCCAGGGTCCTCAAGCATGCTCTTTTCCTCTGGCTTGGGGGGACAGCTGGAGTTGGTGGATGGATGGTCATCACTGGGGCCCTTCCCTCCCAAAGTGTCCAAGCCCTGGGTGACCTGGGACAAGATGGGGGTTAACTCAGCTGAAGCCAGTGTCCAGAGACTTTGTGCGGCGGGAAAGGCACTGCTGCCCTCTAGTGGTCACTAGCCAGAATGAACTATGGCGGGCCCAGAGGGCTCCCTGTGGGCTGCAACAAAATTCCTTTGATAGCAGGGAGACTCTACAGTGTGCCAGATCCAGGGTGCTCAGGGTGGGCACCGTGGTGGGTCAGACATGTCCCACCCCAGGAAACACATGCCTCAGGGGCACCGATGGGTGCACACTATGGATTCATATATAGCCTTTAGCTCCGTGACCTTGAGCCCATTTCTTAATCCCCTACTTTTTTTTTTCCTGGTTTCCATTTCATGAAAATTGGGCTATAAATGTCCTCCGAGCTGCAGTCAGTCATCATAACTACTTCCCTGCAGCCCAAATCCAAACCCTTCTCACCATACCCACTGCTCCCACGCTGGACTAGGACACCTGGCTGCTCGCCCCCCGACTCCGCGCCGCCCATTCTAGGCCTGCCCAGCCCCCTCCACACGCAGCAGCCAGAAGGGCTGTGATGAGAAACCTGGCACTGTGAGACGCTGCCTGGGCATTTTACAGTAAAACAACCAGCTCACACTCAGAATTTGGACACTGAAATAAGGACTTGAGCTTAGGATTCCGGCCACAATTCCCTGCTTTGCTTTTGCTGGGGCCTATTTTACAATCACCATTTAGTTTCTCTCTTTCTCTTTGGCATGTGGCTGTGCAGTTTTCTCAACACCACTGAAGAGGCTATTCGTCTCCCATTGTATGTTCTTTGCTCTTCTGTTATAAATCAATTGTCCACATATATGTGGTTTTATTTCTGGGCTCTCAGTTTTGTTCCACTGATTGATGTATCTGTTTTTCTGCCAGTATTATGCAGTTTTAATGACTGTGGCTTTGTAGTATAATTTGAAATCAGGGACTCTGATACCTCTAGCTTTATTCTCAGGACTGCTTTGACTATTCAGGATCATCTATGGTGCTGTATGAATTTTTTTGTTCTATTCTTCAAAAAATGTGCCTGGGATTCTGATGCGGGTTGCACTGAATATGTAGATTGCTTTAGGTAATAAGGACATTTTGACAATGTTCATTCTTCCAGCCCATGAGCCTGGAATATCTTTCCAACCATTTGTGTCTTTTTCGATTTCTATCAACAATATCTTATACTTTTCAGGTCTTAAAAATGAAACTGAGCTGCTGTCTCACACCATACACAAACATTAGTTGAAATGGATTAAAGACTTGACTGTAAGACCTGAAACCATAAAACTCCTAGAAGAAAACATGGGCCTTGGACATCAGTCTTTGCAATATCTTTCTAGAAATATCTCCTCAGGCAAGGGAAACAAAGTAAAACTAAATACATGAGCACCGAAGATCCTAATGCTGGGAAAGACTGAAGGCAGAAGAAGGGGACGACAGAGGATGAGATGGTTGGACGGCATCACCAGCTCAATGGCCATGAGTCTGAGCAAGCTCCGGGAGTTGGTAATGGACAGGGAGGCCTGGCGTGCTGCAGTCCGTGGGGTTGCAAAGAGTCAGACACGACTGAGGGACTGAATCACAATACAGAGGAGTAGAAGCGTGAGTCTGATCACTTATGCATCCCAGAAACAGGGGTGGGGAACACAGCAAGCTGGGGGAAGGTGGCCCTCCATCCCGGGTCATGGGGTAACGGGATGAAGAGCAGGGCAGAAAGCACCTCTCACAAGGTAGCTGGAGTGGAAGTCACTGAGCTTTCTGAGTTTCAACTCTAAATGGTTATTTTAATTTAAAAAACTCATTCATTTGTAATCGAGGTGGCACTGAGCTGTAACGTTTTGTTTTGTGTATATTTCTGTGTGCCCGACCACTCACTCACCTCCAAAAACTTAATGTTCCTTTCTCATTGTATCGCTGACCCGCATAACTCGCCCGTTTCACCCTGCCCACCGCCTCCCGAGCACCCCCTCCCCGTAAGCACCGTCCTGTGTGCTGTGTCTGCATGTTTGTTTTTGCTTAGTTCGGTTTGTTCATTTATTTTGGTTCTGTCTGTTTGTCTGTTTTGTTTATTAGTTTGCTTGTATTCCACTTTCTGGGTTTGTATTTCTCTGCCTGACTTATTTTTCTTAGCATGATGCCCTTAATGTCCATCCATGTTGTCACAAATAGCTAGAGTTCGTCTTTTTTATGACTGAGTGGTATTTCTGTGTTGGAGAAGGACACGGCAACCCACTCCAGTGTTCTCACCTGGAGAATCCCAGGGACGGGGGAGCCTGGTGGGCTGCCGTCTACGGGGTCGCACAGAGTCAGATACGACTGAAGTGACTTGGCGGCAGCATAGGCGGCAGCGTTTCTGTGTGTGTGTCTGATCTTTAGCTATTCATCTGTTGGTGGACACTTAGGTAGCTGTCACATCTTGCTTATTAGGCATAATGTTGTGATTAACATGGAGGTGCAGGCTTAATCTGTTCTTCCTTGTTATTGAGTTGTACAAGTTCTTTATATATTTTGGATATCAACCCTTTACCAGATATAGCATTTGCAAATATCTTCTCCCATTTTGTATGTTGCCTTTCGTTTTATTGCTGGTTCCCTTTGCTGTGCATAATATTTTCAGTTTGAGATAGTCAATATCAGTATCAGTTCAGTTCCTCAGTTGTGTCCGACTCTTTGCGACCTCATGGACTGCAGCACTCCAGGCTTCCCTGTCCATCACCAACTCCAAGAGCTTGTTCAAACTCATGACCACCAATTTGGTGATGCCGTCCAACCATCTTATCCTGTCATCCCCTTCTTCTCCTGCCTTCAGTCTTTCCCATCATCAGGGTCTTTTCCAATGAGTTAGTTCTTCGCATCAGCTGACCAAAGTGTTGGAGCTTCAGCTTCAGCATCATTCCTTCCAATGAATATTCAGGACTGATTTCCTTTAGGATTGACTAGTTTGATCTCCTTGCAGTCCAGGGGAGGCTCAAGAGTCTTTTCCAACACCACAATTCAAAAGCACCAATCCTTCAGCTCTCAGCTTTCTATATGGCCCAGCACTCACATCCATACATGATTCCTGGAAAAACCATAGCTTTTAGATGGACCTTGGTCAGCAAAGTAATGTCTCTGCTTTTTAATATGCTGTCTAGGATGGTCGTAGCTTTTCTTCCAAGGAGCAAGCATCTTTTAATTTCATGGCTTCAGTCACCATCTGCAGTGATTTTGGAGCCTCCCAAAATAAAATCTGTCACTGTTTTCATTGTTTCCCCATCTATTTGCCATGAAGTGATGGGACCAGATGCCATGATCTTCATTTTTTGAATGTTGAGTTGTGAGCCAGCTTTTTCACTCTCCTCTTTTTACTTTCAAGAGGTTCTTCAGTTCCTCTTCACTTTCTGCCATAAGGGTGCTGTCATCTGCATATATGAGGTTATTGATACTTCTCCCAGCAATCTTGATTCCAGCTTGTATTTCATCAGACCCAGCATTGCACATGATGTACTCTGCATAGAAGTTAAATAAGCAGAGTGATAATATACAGCCTTGATGTACTCCTTTCCCAATTTGGAACTAGTCTGTTGTTCCATGTCCAGTTCTAACTGTTGCTTCTTGACCTGCATATAGGTTTCTCAGGAAGCAGGTAAGGTGGTCTGGTATTACCATCTCTTTAAGAATTTTCCAGTTTGTTGTGATCCACATAGTCAAAAGTTTTGGCGTAGTCAGTGAAGCAGAAGTAGATGTTTTTCAGGAATTTTCTTTCTTTTTCTATAATCCAGTGGATGCTGGCAATTTGATCTCTGGTTCCTCTGCTTTTTCTAAATCCAACTTGAGCATCTGGAAGTTCATGGCTCATGTACTGTTGAAAGTGCAGTGTATTGAAACTGCACCTTATATCAGAACGACTCTGAGGGTTTTCATTTCCCCAGAGCAGGAGTTTGGGCATTGTAGGTGGGCTGTGTCTCATCGCTTAGTAGGTCATCCTCTGTTTGTTTGTTTGTTTTTAATTGAAGAGTTAGTTTCAAGTGTACAGCAGTATTTCAGTTATATATATATATAGTTGTATATAGTCATATAATATAGCTATATTGGGCATTTTACAGTAAAACAACCAGCTCACACTCAGAATTTGGACACTGAAATAAGGACTTGAGCTTAGGATTCCGGCCACAATTCCCTGCTTTGCTTTTGCTGGGGCCTATTTTACAATCACCATTTAGTTTCTCTCTTTCTCTTTGGCATGTGGCTGTGCAGTTTTCTCAACACCACTGAAGAGGCTATTCGTCTCCCATTGTATGTTCTTTGCTCTTCTGTTATAAATCAATTGTCCACATATATGTGGTTTTATTTCTGGGCTCTCAGTTTTGTTCCACTGATTGATGTATCTGTTTTTCTGCCAGTATTATGCAGTTTTAATGACTGTGGCTTTGTAGTATAATTTGAAATCAGGGACTCTGATACCTCTAGCTTTATTCTCAGGACTGCTTTGACTATTCAGGATCATCTATGGTGCTGTATGAATTTTTTTGTTCTATTCTTCAAAAAATGTGCCTGGGATTCTGATGCGGGTTGCACTGAATATGTAGATTGCTTTAGGTAATAAGGACATTTTGACAATGTTCATTCTTCCAGCCCATGAGCCTGGAATATCTTTCCAACCATTTGTGTCTTTTTCGATTTCTATCAACAATATCTTATACTTTTCAGGTCTTAAAAATGAAACTGAGCTGCTGTCTCACACCATACACAAACATTAGTTGAAATGGATTAAAGACTTGACTGTAAGACCTGAAACCATAAAACTCCTAGAAGAAAACATGGGCCTTGGACATCAGTCTTTGCAATATCTTTCTAGAAATATCTCCTCAGGCAAGGGAAACAAAGTAAAACTAAATACATGAGCACCGAAGATCCTAATGCTGGGAAAGACTGAAGGCAGAAGAAGGGGACGACAGAGGATGAGATGGTTGGACGGCATCACCAGCTCAATGGCCATGAGTCTGAGCAAGCTCCGGGAGTTGGTAATGGACAGGGAGGCCTGGCGTGCTGCAGTCCGTGGGGTTGCAAAGAGTCAGACACGACTGAGGGACTGAATCACAATACAGAGGAGTAGAAGCGTGAGTCTGATCACTTATGCATCCCAGAAACAGGGGTGGGGAACACAGCAAGCTGGGGGAAGGTGGCCCTCCATCCCGGGTCATGGGGTAACGGGATGAAGAGCAGGGCAGAAAGCACCTCTCACAAGGTAGCTGGAGTGGAAGTCACTGAGCTTTCTGAGTTTCAACTCTAAATGGTTATTTTAATTTAAAAAACTCATTCATTTGTAATCGAGGTGGCACTGAGCTGTAACGTTTTGTTTTGTGTATATTTCTGTGTGCCCGACCACTCACTCACCTCCAAAAACTTAATGTTCCTTTCTCATTGTATCGTTGACCCGCATAACTCGCCCGTTTCACCCTGCCCACCGCCTCCCGAGCACCCCCTCCCCGTAAGCACCGTCCTGTGTGCTGTGTCTGCATGTTTGTTTTTGCTTAGTTCGGTTTGTTCATTTATTTTGGTTCTGTCTGTTTGTCTGTTTTGTTTATTAGTTTGCTTGTATTCCACTTTCTGGGTTTGTATTTCTCTGCCTGACTTATTTTTCTTAGCATGATGCCCTTAATGTCCATCCATGTTGTCACAAATAGCTAGAGTTCGTCTTTTTTATGACTGAGTGGTATTTCTGTGTTGGAGAAGGACACGGCAACCCACTCCAGTGTTCTCACCTGGAGAATCCCAGGGACGGGGGAGCCTGGTGGGCTGCCGTCTACGGGGTCGCACAGAGTCAGATACGACTGAAGTGACTTGGCGGCAGCATAGGCGGCAGCGTTTCTGTGTGTGTGTCTGATCTTTAGCTATTCATCTGTTGGTGGACACTTAGGTAGCTGTCACATCTTGCTTATTAGGCATAATGTTGTGATTAACATGGAGGTGCAGGCTTAATCTGTTCTTCCTTGTTATTGAGTTGTACAAGTTCTTTATATATTTTGGATATCAACCCTTTACCAGATATAGCATTTGCAAATATCTTCTCCCATTTTGTATGTTGCCTTTCGTTTTATTGCTGGTTCCCTTTGCTGTGCATAATATTTTCAGTTTGAGATAGTCAATATCAGTATCAGTTCAGTTCCTCAGTTGTGTCCGACTCTTTGCGACCTCATGGACTGCAGCACTCCAGGCTTCCCTGTCCATCACCAACTCCAAGAGCTTGTTCAAACTCATGACCACCAATTTGGTGATGCCGTCCAACCATCTTATCCTGTCATCCCCTTCTTCTCCTGCCTTCAGTCTTTCCCATCATCAGGGTCTTTTCCAATGAGTTAGTTCTTCGCATCAGCTGACCAAAGTGTTGGAGCTTCAGCTTCAGCATCATTCCTTCCAATGAATATTCAGGACTGATTTCCTTTAGGATTGACTAGTTTGATCTCCTTGCAGTCCAGGGGAGGCTCAAGAGTCTTTTCCAACACCACAATTCAAAAGCACCAATCCTTCAGCTCTCAGCTTTCTATATGGCCCAGCACTCACATCCATACATGATTCCTGGAAAAACCATAGCTTTTAGATGGACCTTGGTCAGCAAAGTAATGTCTCTGCTTTTTAATATGCTGTCTAGGATGGTCGTAGCTTTTCTTCCAAGGAGCAAGCATCTTTTAATTTCATGGCTTCAGTCACCATCTGCAGTGATTTTGGAGCCTCCCAAAATAAAATCTGTCACTGTTTTCATTGTTTCCCCATCTATTTGCCATGAAGTGATGGGACCAGATGCCATGATCTTCATTTTTTGAATGTTGAGTTGTGAGCCAGCTTTTTCACTCTCCTCTTTTTACTTTCAAGAGGTTCTTCAGTTCCTCTTCACTTTCTGCCATAAGGGTGCTGTCATCTGCATATATGAGGTTATTGATACTTCTCCCAGCAATCTTGATTCCAGCTTGTATTTCATCAGACCCAGCATTGCACATGATGTACTCTGCATAGAAGTTAAATAAGCAGAGTGATAATATACAGCCTTGATGTACTCCTTTCCCAATTTGGAACTAGTCTGTTGTTCCATGTCCAGTTCTAACTGTTGCTTCTTGACCTGCATATAGGTTTCTCAGGAAGCAGGTAAGGTGGTCTGGTATTACCATCTCTTTAAGAATTTTCCAGTTTGTTGTGATCCACATAGTCAAAAGTTTTGGCGTAGTCAGTGAAGCAGAAGTAGATGTTTTTCAGGAATTTTCTTTCTTTTTCTATAATCCAGTGGATGCTGGCAATTTGATCTCTGGTTCCTCTGCTTTTTCTAAATCCAACTTGAGCATCTGGAAGTTCATGGCTCATGTACTGTTGAAAGTGCAGTGTATTGAAACTGCACCTTATATCAGAACGACTCTGAGGGTTTTCATTTCCCCAGAGCAGGAGTTTGGGCATTGTAGGTGGGCTGTGTCTCATCGCTTAGTAGGTCATCCTCTGTTTGTTTGTTTGTTTTTAATTGAAGAGTTAGTTTCAAGTGTACAGCAGTATTTCAGTTATATATATATATAGTTGTATATAGTCATATAATATAGCTATATAGTTATATATGTAGTGATTTGGTGTGCACACACATATATGTGTGTGCAAGCTAAGTTACTTCAGTCATGTCTGACTCTTTGTGACCCCATGGACTATAGCCCACCAGGCTCCTCTGTCCATAGGATTTCCCAGGCAAGAATACTGGAGTGGGTTGCCATGCCTTCCGCCAGGGAATCTTCCTGACCCAAGAATCGAATAGACATCTCTCATGTCTCTGCATTGCTGGGCGGGTTCTTTACCACTAGCACCACTTGGGAAGACATATGTGTGTGTGTGTGTGTGTGTGTGTGTGTGTGTGCGTGTGTGTGTATTCTTTTCCACATTCTTTCCCATTATAGCTCATTATAAGATGCTGAATATAGTTTCACATGCTGTACAGTAGGTCCTTACTGGAAGACAAGGCAATCCATGACTTTAGCTAAGTCCAGGTCCACAATCCATGACTTAGCTGACCCAAGGTAAACAGACCAGAGTGGTACTTGGGACCCACTAGATATTCCAGCCCCAGATCTGGATTTGTACTTTGCATCAGGAAACACTCACACCTTTCAAGCTACAGGGCTTGGGAGCCTGTGTCCACTTGCCCATTTTACAGACTAGGAAACGGAAGATCAGAGAGTAGAGTGAACGTCCATGATCACACCTGCCCAAGCTGGAGCCTAAGGTCCTGATGCCCAGTCCTCTGCTCACTAGGCCTTCTTAGACTCCATTTTGGAGGTTTTAAAAGATCAGTTTATTTCCTCTCATGTGCAAGAAAGAAATGGATGTGAGAGGGTGAATGAGGGAGGTGCCTCCACTGAAATCTCTGCCCCCCACCCACCACCCCCATGTGGGAACCCAGGAGGAAAGAGAGCTGGAACTCATCAAAAGCAGCTTGCAACGCCCACATGCCTCCTTTTCCCTTGGGGCTTTGGCCCTGCATCCTCAACACCTGGCCCTCCTGGTTCTCCAGGCCTTGGTTCAGGCATGGTGGCTGGTGGCAGCTGTCTCACCCCTGACAGAAGTCAGACCACAGGTACCTCATGGGGTGTGGTGACTTGTGGGGTTGACAGCCAGCCTTGCAGGGTCCAACAGGCACCCTTTGGCTCTATGGGGAGTCAGGTCCAGCGATAGGGACCAGTCCCTGGCCAGCCAGTCTCGAATCCCCGTTCAAGTCCTCTGTGAAGGGTGCTTGTCTCAGCCTTGGCATGTGGACACCTGGGCTTGGTTAATCCGGGGCTGGTTAACCCTTCATCATGGGTACCCATCCTGCGCGCTGTGGGATGTCCAGCAGCGTCCTTGCTTCCACCCACTAATGCCGGGAGCATCACCTGAGGACCACCCACTAATGCCGGGAGCATCACCTGAGGACCACCCACTAATGCCGGGAGCATCACCTGAGGACCACCCACTCTCAAGGATCAGAAATATCTCAGAAATGGCCGCATGACTGAAAGTGAAAGTTGTGTCCAACTCCTTGTGACCCCAAGAACAATAAAGTCCATGGACATCTCCAAGCCAGAATACTGGAGTGGGTAGCCTTTCCCTTCTCCAGGGGATCTTCCCATCCCAGGGATTGAACCCAGGTCTCCCTCATTGCAGGCATATTCTTTACCAGCTGAGCCACCAGGGAAGCCCTAGAATACTGGAGTGGGTAGCCTATCCTTTCTCCAGCGGGTCTTCCTGACCCAGGAATTGAACCGGAGTCTCCTGTGTCATGGGCGAATTCTCTACCAGCTGAGTTACCAGGGAAAACCATCACGTGTCTTATGATGGAGGCAAAAACCATCCTCAGGTTGAAGAAGCACTAAGCTAGGACCAGCAGCATGTTCTCTCTGTACTTGGGTTCCAAAATATTCTTGTGGGGTCCTGTAACAAGAAAAAAAGTGTTACTGTTAGAATAGGCACATTAATGGGTGGGCACAGGCCCTGGCTGGGGCCCTGGAGTGGTGCCTTCCCCTTGGCCATCACCATGCCAACTCCTATAAGCACTGAGTGTCCCTGAGCCAATCCAACCCTCTCCTTTCATGGAAGAAGGATGTGTAGCCCAGAGAGGGTAAGCAATCAGCCTGAAGTCACACAGCAGATTTCATTGTCTCATCCCTCTACCAGAGCTCTTTCCAGTGCCCCACAGCAAGCCCGGATCCAGCCGGCACCAGTCAAGAGGCTAAAGGTCCTCTTTGGGGGAGGGTAAAGGTCCGCTCCCAACAGGATAGTCACAGGCAGAACCTCATTTTCCTGTTACAATGCTGTGAAAATGTGCAAAGCAAAGTGCTGTAAAAACATTGGCCGGGGCCGGGGCAGTGGAATGAACAAAGCCTGTTCTCCATGTGAGCCAGCTAATAAAAGGAAGAGCCCGAAATTGTTTGTTGCTATTATAAGGGTCATTTTTCCCCCTATAAAAAGAGTAATTTTCGTTTACGGGGACCCTGGGCAATTTTCCATCTAATTTGATGTTTTATAATGTCTGCAAAGCCACGCAGCCTTCGTTGGCTGTGCGGCTGTAGACATTTTATTTTCAAATTTTCAAGGTTATTGGTTCATCAGGAGCAAAGGAAAATGTGGTGGGGTTTTCATGGGTCCTGGTGAGAGAGGGGCCAGTGAATGGTCTGGGAGGTGGACTGGAAATGAACTTGCTGCGAAGCCTTCAACCCCATGCACTTCCCTCCCTTACAACATCAGGCTGGAAGGGCTGCAGGGAGGCTCATTGCCCCAGGTGTGGCTCCGCACACCACCCCCCTGCTGCCCACAGTCACACGGCCCCGCCCCCAGCCCCAGCCTCCAAGTCCAGAGCCCCCTCCTGCCAGACCAGCTCTCCCATGAAGCATACTTTGGAGGTTTTTGCTTTTAACCATCACAACAGCCCATGGGGCATGGGGCTATTGGTATCCCCAGTTTGCATAGAGAAAAAGCTGGCAGGAGGCGGGGAGCCCCATCTAAACCTGGTAATCGGTGTTAAGGTCCAATCACCCTGTCTACACTGAGGCAGCCATCTTCCCCACTATCATCACAGTGAGCTACCCCTCGTCCAGCTCATCACGCTGTGCCCCAGCATCATCCTATAAATAGCCAGGATGAGGCTGTTTCCTTGGGAGCTTCTAGGCTTCGATGAGCTCATACTGGTGAAAAACAGCTCCGGGAAGAGGTCAGGAGAAGCCCAGACACAGGGGGTCCCTTCCCATCTGAGAGCGCGATGAGGGAGGGGTTATGGGAGGAAGGAAGACACAGGAGAGGTGAGAAGAGGCAGGGTGATGGAAGATGAGACAGACAATTGGAGAGGCTCGGGATGCTGGGGAGAGGAAGCCCGACAGGGCAAGCATGTCCTCACTGTGGTCCTCACTCTACACAGGCTGGGCGCTTCACGTGTGTCAGTTCAGTTCAGTCACTCACTTGTGTCCAGCTCTTTGTGACCCCATGGACTACAGCACGCCAGGCCTCCCTGTCCATCACCAACTCCCAGAGCTTGCTTAAACTCACGTCCATCTAGTTGGTGATGCCATCCAACCATCTCATCCTCATGTGTACAGCTGTGTTCATAACTCATACCAGGACAGTGGAGACTACGGCATCTATTTTACAGATAAACCTCTTCTGCAGAGGCCATGCGTGGGCATCTCCCACACACAAGAAGGAGGCTATTTCAGGGTTCCCAGCCCAGCCTAGGGAGCAGGGTGGACAATCAGACCCCCCAGCTCCTGGGTGTGTGTCTGCATGCTCTCTCAGTCGTGTCTGACTATTTGTGACATGGTAGACATAGCCCACCAGACTCCTCTGTCCATGGGATTCTCCAGGCCGGGATACTAGAGTGGGTTGCCACATCCTCTTCCAGGGGATTTTCTTGACCCAGGGATCGAACCTGTGTCTCTTGTGTCTCCTGCCTTGGCAGGTGGATTCTTTACCAGCTGAGCCATCAGGGAAGCCTTCTTTTCTTCCAGGGCCATCTATATGCCTGAGAAGACAGTCTCCATAGATATTAAAGAGAGACTATTTCTAATGAAAGTATTGTTTTAGACAGTGCCTCTTCTTATTGAGACAGACAATACCACAGATGAACTCAGGGAAAATTAAAAGCATCTGAATCTCAACCCAAAGACAGCTGCATACATTGCCAGATATTTATATCAAATGGATCATCATACATATTACACTTTGTAAGTTCTTTTTAGCTCAGTAATTACGATGGGCAAGTTAATATTCTGGGCAGCATCTCTAACGGCAGCAGAGTGCTGCGTTGCATGCTATAGCAAGCCTTTTGTAACCATTCCCCTTCAGTCAGACACTTAGGTTGTCTGTGCTGTTTTTTGATGGTTTAGAACACAGAGTTGGACAGCCTCGTAACTAAGGTACATGTCCTCGTTGGCAAGAGCCCTTTAACTACACAGGCAGCATGGCAGGGAGCCCAGAAGGGCCTCAACTGCCAAGAAATCGACCCATTGCCGCCTCCCAGTGTGGAGCAAAGCCAGGATGCCGTGGCCTTGAACCCCTCTCAGCCACCTGCCGTGTGGTTGTGTCTCGTTTTCCTCGCCGGTGAAGTGGATGTGTTAATTACACTTCCTTTGCCCAGCTGTGTGAGGACTAAACTCAAGAGTTGCACACCTCGGGGTCACTTTCCAGATCTCCCTGGAGAAAACGGGACTGCCAGACCCCACCCCCAACCAGCAGACGTCAGGGCAAAGAGACAAAAGGTGGAGGAAAGGGCAATGGCAAAGGAGGTTCAGGATCAGATGAGGAAGACTGAGGCGTGGTGGGTGAGAGGGGAGCGGTAAAGGACAGAGGGACCGACGTTTTGCCCAGGTCAAAGGACATGCTGGAATGTTCCATCCGTGACAGCAAGAGAGAGAATGGAAAATCTGACCACAAAGGCACAGGGGGAGCCCAGCAAGGAGCTTGTCAGCCGCAGGTTCCCCCGTCTCAGGAGTCAGGAGGCCCCCTGTTTGTGTTTCCTGTTGCATCCCACTCAAGCCCTGGCTGCCGTTCTGCCTGCCCCACCTGCCTGGCCTGGAGGGTCTTGATGATGAGGACCACATTCCAGTCATTTCTCTATCTCCTGAGTCCCCAGGTCCTGCTTGGCTTAGAGTCAGAGGCCAAGATAAAGGAATGAGCAAGTGTTTGGGATGGAATGTAGAGGCTTCAATAAAGGGCTTCCCTGATAGCCCAGTTGGCAAAGAATCCACCTGCAATGCAGGAGAGCCCAGTTTGATTCCCTGGGTCAGGAAGATCTGCTGGAGAAGGGATAGGCTACCCACTCCAGTATTCTTGGGCTTCCCTGGTGGCTCAGCTGGTAAAGAATCCATCCGCAATGCGGGAGACCTGGGTTCGATCCCTGAGTTGGGAAGATGCCCTGGAGAAGGGAAAGGCTACCCACTCCAGTATTCTGACCTGGAGAATTCCAGGGACTGTATAGTCCATGGGGTGGCAAAGAGTCAGACACGACTGAGCGACTTTTTCACTTTCACTTTCAAGGGCATCCAGTATTTACAGGTGCGGTAAGGCACACAGATGCGGAAATGGCTCTTATGAGGGGAGAAGCTTTTACGCTGGAGGTGTGAGGCAGACCACGCCATGCAGGGCCACTTGAAGGAGCACCAGAGTGGGTCAGGACACAAAGGGCCAAAAGCATTTACTGAGGTTCTCATGGAGAGGAACCAGGAGGCATAGTGAACAAGCTGGTCTGAATAGTATCAGCAGGCCGTAAGGCTCAGGTCTGTCCCCAGATCTCTGGTACCCTGGAGGGATGAGAAGAAAGGTGGAGGCTAATTCAGAAAACGAAGATCATGGCATCCAGCCCCATCACTTCATGGGAAATAGATGGGGAAACAGTGGAACCAGTGTCAGACTTTATTTTGGGGGGCTCCAAAATCACTGCAGATGATG
The DNA here is from genome assembly GCA_006408675.1 of Madoqua kirkii. Classification (NCBI taxonomy): domain Eukaryota; kingdom Metazoa; phylum Chordata; class Mammalia; order Artiodactyla; family Bovidae; genus Madoqua; species Madoqua kirkii. The sequence continues at coordinate 22,144 of SJYC01041277.1, forward strand.
ATTGCAGTCATGAAATTAAAAGACACTTACTCCTTGGAAGAAAAGTTATGACCAACCTAGATAGTATATTCAAAAGCAGAGATATTACTTTGCCAACTAAGGTCTGTCTAGTCAAGGCTATGGTTTTTCCCGTGGTCATGTATGCATGTGAGAGTTGGACTGTGAAGAAGTCTGAGCACCGAAGAATTGATGCTTTTGAACTGTGATGTTGGAGAAGACTCTTGAGAGTCCCCTGGACTGCAAGGAGATCCAACCAGTCCATTCTAAAGGAGATTAGTCCTGGGTGTTCTTTGGAAGGACTGATGCTGAAGCTGAAACTCCAGTACTTTGGCCACCTCATGTGAACAGTTGACTCATTGGAAAAGACTCTGATGCTGGGAGGGATTGGGGGCAGGAGGAGAAGGGGATGACAGAGGATGAGATGGCTGGATGGCATCACGGACTCGATGGACGTGAGTCTGAGTGAACTCCGGGAATTGGTGATGGACACGGAGGCCTGGCGTGCTGTGATTCATGGGGTCGCAAAGAGTCGGACATGACTGAGCGACTGAACTGAACTGAACGGTCCCAAATGTGAGAACTGGATGGAAGGGGCAATGAGGTGTGGGCTCTGGTTTGGTTTGAATTTAGAAAGTACAGTTGTGAGTGAATTATTATCATCTATAGGAATTGGCTGGTCTTGGGAGGGGCAGTCCTTTCAGGGTCAGCAAGACCCGAGAAGTAGAAGCTTCAGAATACAGAAAAGACATGGTGAACACACCTTGGGATCCAGTGGAAAATGGGGCTCTGGTGTCTGCCGAGTGGAAACCTAGCTGCTTCTTTCACGAGCTGTGTGACCTGTTAGCCTGTTACTTAGCATCATCCCTAGGCCAGAAAATGAGGCTTGCAGTCAGTGCCTCCAGTGGCAGAGTAGGGTCAGCCGGGCATCTGCTTCGGGCACGGATCAGTAAGAGCCTCATCCATCAGGAAGCACTGCCAGCTAGCAAAAGTCTCCACGCAAGAGTCCATCCAGAGCCAGGAGAATGGAAACTTAAGCCCTGGTCCTGCTAAGCTGGTTGCAGCCTGGAGTGGAAATGAGCCCAGGCCTCCCTCAGGGGCTGTCCCACCCCTGCTGGCTACCTCTGCACCAGCCTCTGTGAACTCCATCAGCTCGCTCCAGCCAACGGGAGAGACTGTGAGGGTGCAAATCACAGCCATCCGAGATCCAGAAACAGAATGAGATATTCCACAGGGCTGCTTCCCCCAAACGAGGGCTTTCTTTTATTATCTGCATTTTAAACTCTTAAACATCTTGCCTCCCAAGATGCCGTCTGGCTTGGAAAATTATTATAATAAATGTATATATAAATCTCTTATTTTGAACATAGAGAGGCATGCAATTTTTATTAGCAGAAAATAAGCACCCCCTCCCCATCAAATAAGCATCCAGCAACTGCCTGGTCAGCTGCTCAGAATCATTTCGGCCCTTCTGGCTCACAGGCTCTCTGGGAGAAAACGGGAAGGTATCTGGGAGACTCTGGCATCTGGTCCTTCCCCATCACCCCAGGGGGCTTGGCTGGTTCCAACCTGGCAGACCCACCCCTCTTGCTCTCTGCAAGGAGCATCGTGAAGACGTAGAGCCTTGGTACCTTCTTCTCCCATCTCGTTGCCACCACCCCAGGCTTCTGGCCTCCTGTCTCCTGTCCATCTTCATCAGACTCTCTACAAGTCAGCCCCTGAAACAGGGAGATGAAGGCAACCTGGGGTCCACCCCTGGGGAACAGAGGGCAAAGGCAAGGTGGGCACCCCTGGAGCATAACATAGCGGCCTAAAGGGATGAACCTATCACTGTGTGATGACTACTCAGTAAGACCCAGGGCTGAGAGCAGGAGAGAAGGATAGAGGGGAGGGAGGGAGGGATGGGCGAGATGGAGAGGGGGAGGGGAAGAGGGAGGGGGAGGCAGACAGGAAAAGAAAGAAAAGAAGGGGAAAAAAGTGACCAATACGTGTTACCAAAAAATTAACACTATATCCATCGCAAATTACAACGCATATATAAGAGCATCCAAATAAGACATACACACATACACACTCAGAAGGAGTGGAAGTGAGATATGAGAGAACCAGGCGATGAAAAGACAGGCTTTCCCAACCAGAGGAAGTCAAGGGTCAGGCAGTGAGGATCTGACTGCCTGGACCCCTGCACTTGAGGGCCAGCAAGAAAGAAAAAGGAGAGACCGCTAAACAGTGAAACATGTACGCCCTCTCACACTCACACACACACACACACTCATGCACACACACCCTCATATGCTGTCTCACACACACATTATACTCTCTCTTACCCATGCACTCACACACACACACATTTATACTCTCTCACATATGCACTCACACACACATGCACTCACCGCCTCTCACACCTAAAGCGCGCCTGGCTCTTCAGCTGCTAAGCGAGCCGAGCCGCACAGCCTCCTGCCCAGCTCTGGCCGCGCTGTCCCCTCTGCCCGGGATGCTGTCCCCACCCCTTCGGCCACTGCATCCACTCCGCTTTGCCTTGTGCTTCAGCCCTCTGCTCCCATGCCCCTCCTTGCCCAACGGCTACCTGGGTACCTCCTCGACGTCCCTCCCAGAGCTCCTCCCTCACACCGTCCTTCTTCAGCTGCTAAGCGAGCCGAGCCGCACAGCCTCCTGCCCAGCTCTGGCCGCGCTGTCCCCTCTGCCCGGGATGCTGTCCCCACCCCTTCGGCCACTGCATCCACTCCGCTTTGCCTTGTGCTTCAGCCCTCTGCTCCCATGCCCCTCCTTGCCCAACGGCTACCTGGGTACCTCCTCGACGGCCCTCCCAGAGCTCCTCCCTCACACCGTCCTGTCCTCGGAGTGCGGTGAGGCCAGGCTCAGCACTAACCCCTGCAGGCTCCCCTCTGTCCTGCTCACAAACCCGCAGGCCCGGAGGACACTGCAGCCAGCCGATCCAAAGGCCTCTCTGGGGCCTTGTCCCAGATGGAGCCCACCCCTCCCCACCTCTGGCGGTGCCCCTCTGTGGTCCTCTCAGCCCCCTCCCATTCCCCCAGGGATGCCTTCTCACTCCTATTCAAAGGTAGCCTTACTCCCCTGGGCCCCTCGTCTCGCTCCACACAGTCCCTGGAGGGCTCTCTACACCATAGCTTCCCTGTCCGCTGACCCACTGGCCCTGTGGACACCATGGACACCCCTCCTTGCCCAGTGCAATACACCCAAACAATAACCTTCCCCTCCCCCAAGCCCACCATTCTGCCTGGCAGCGCCTCTGGTGACATTAGAAACCTGGTGTCATCTGCCACATCTCCTTCAGTTCAGTTTAATTCAGTCACTCAGTTGTGTCCGACTCTTTGTGACCCCATGGACAATAGCACGCAGGCCTCCCTGTCCATCATCAACTCCCAGAGTTTACTCAAGCTCATGTCCATTGAGTCGGTGATGCCATCCAATCATTTCATCCCCTCTTGTCCCCTTCTCCTCCCGTCTTCAATCTTTCCCAGCATCAGGGTCTTTTCAAATGAGATAAGAAAGCCTTCCTCAGTGACAGTGCAATGAAATAGAGGACAATATCTTCTACCAGCCACAAGTCTGCACATTCCCATCCTGGACTCTGTCCTTGGTGTTCTTGTCCTGGCTTCCCACAGGATGGTGCCTGTGCGAGGGTGAGATGCAGGGAGCAGATGCCCGGCTCAGGGAGATTACGATTTGGAGATAGGTGAGTCCAGGTGCCGGGTAGCAGGAAGGACCCTAAGATGCATCTCAGAATGGTTGGGTGGGCTAAGAGGACAGCGTTCACCTTGTCTGGTCCCAGGTTTGTCCCACAGGTACCAAGCGGAGTCCCAGCAGGGGAGAGACCCTCTCAAACCGTGTAACCGGGAAGATGTTGATACAAAGACTACTCATAAAGGTGTGGACAGTACAAAACCTGGGGACTGGTAGCAGGGGGAGCTGCTGCTGCTGCTGCTTACCCAGAAGGTAGGGGGAGGCATGGCCACTGGACCTGGTGAGGCAGGAGCATGTGCGGGGTATGGGATGGTGGTGTTCCAGCAGAGGGAAGCAGCTAGTCCACAGCAACTGTGTTTTTAAGTATCTTGTTTATTTATCTGTTCTTGGCTCTGCTGGGTCTTCATCGCGGCATGGGCTTTTCTCTAGTTGTGACGAGCAAGGACTGCTCTCTGGTTGCGGTGTGCAGTCTTCTCATTGTGGTGGTTGCTGTTGTTGCAGAGCACGGGCCCTAGGGTGTGTGGGCTTCAGCAGTTGCGGCTCCCAGGCTCTAGAGCACAGGCTCGGTCATCCCAGCACACAGACTTAGTTGCTCTGCGGCATGAGGGATCTTCCTAGATCAGGGATTGAACCCCTATCTCTTGCAGTGGCAGGCGGATTCTTTACCACTGAGCTACCAGGGAGGCCCTGTATATCTTCAGTTTAGTTCAGGGGTTCAGTTGTGTCTGATTCTTGATGACCCCATGGACTGCAGCACACCAGGCCTCCCTGTCCATTACCAACTCCTGGAGCTCACTCAAACTCATGTCCTTCGAGTCGGTGATGCCATCCAACCATCTCATCCTCTGTCATCCCCTTCTCCTGCCTTCAATCTTTCCCAGCATCAGGATCTTTTCCAATGAGTCAGTTCTTCGCATCAGGTGGCCAAAGTATTGGAGTTTCAGCTTCAGCATCAGTCCTTATTATTACGGAGGTACAGTAAGGCCAACAGATCAGGAGAGAACGGATTTTTTGCTATACTCACAGATCCCAAAACAAGGGACAGACACAGCATGGCGGGCCATGTGGGGAAGCACCAGGGTTAGTCAGGAGACAGAGAAGTAGGGAACCTGGGCGGGAGTCTTTCTTGTGGTTTCTATGAGAAGGAACGGGTGAGGCAGGATAAACTGCCTTGGGATGGACTACTTTGAATGATTACATCAGGCTCCAGTGAGAGGTTGTCCCCTGTTGTCTGATACCTGGGGATCAGGACAGGTGGTTCAGAGTATGTGGACCTCATAAAGGAGGTGGCTGGAGGGTGTAGGCTCTGGGTTGCTTGGTTTGCATCAGAAAGTGCACTTGTGAGTGAGCTGCCCCAGTCTTCCAGGTGAGTGAAGCATCTGAGTAGAGAAAATAGAAGACATGGTTAGTACACCACAGAGAAAGAGTTGGGAAAAAGATGTCTACCCCTCATTCTCCTCTTGCCCTGGCATCTCTCACTTATGTTGCCCACTGACCAAACCCATCAGAAGGGCAGAGGATGAGGGGGGCAATCTATACAGTCAGCCTCCTGGGTCCAGAATAGGGAGAAGTGGGTCATAGTCAACGGGCATTAAACTGAGCTCATGGACAGTGAATGGATCAATGTAATCAGTCCAGCGTGATCCAAGGAATCGTGTTAGAAGAAGCCTCTCCTGATCTGTGTTTTAAAGGACGAACAGGCATTTTCCAGGGAGCGCCTGACAAACAGAAGCGGTTGCACAAGGCCTTGGGAATGAGCACAATATGTATGGCAAACGGCAGCCTTTGCAGCATGGTTGGATTGTGGAATTTCCATGAAAGAGGGTGGCTGGCATGAACTAGATGTCGGGGATTGTCTCTACCTTATGGCATTCCATTCTCTTGGGACGTGTCTACAAGCAGTAGTTCCTGGGGGTCAAGTGCTTCCAACAGGAGCTTCTGTGGAGCCGATGCTCAGTGAGCTTGGTCACCACAACTCTGACTGTGTTCAGGAGGAGGTGTAATAATATCACGTAGACTAATTCCCAGAGCTCTGGGCAGGTTCAGGTAAGGTGATGCCTGAGGAAGCCCTTCGCAAATCAAAGGACCAGCACAACCCACCTTCATGAGCAGCACGTGGTCTGCTGTCTGGATAGGGGAAATGGCCAAGGGATCGGGTCCAAGGACTTTAGTGCCGTGGGGTGGGCACGCTAGCTGACCTGTTTGGGCCTCACTAGCCTTATCGATCAAATCATCCAAAAGGACCGGGGAGGATGCCAGGGTTCATTTCTCATCTGTGATCTGCCTTGACTCCAAGCCCGTACTCCACACCCTGTTTTCTGGCAAATGGAGATAGAGACCTCTGGGGCCAAAGAATACAATACCCTTGGATGCCCCTGGCCATATAAGACGGTCTGAAAAGGCTTTATCACCGTGCACAGCGGCTGCCAAAGTCAGACCGAAATCCTTCCCAGGAAATTTTTGGCTCTGCCTATGAGCAGCCCGTCTCATGGAATTAATTTTAGCCCCTATGATGCTAGAGTCATGCAAACAGAGACGTATAAAACAGCACCTCCAAGCCTTCGTGCGGCAATAAATACTGAACTGGGCTGCATTTATGCGCAGTGTGCGTCTGCCTCGCTGCAAAAAGCGTGAAAGCCATCTCGAGTGGGAGCTGGAATGTTCAGAGGCTCCTGGTGCTGCTGGGCCCGACTCAAGGCACTCACACTCTCTTCCCAAGCTCGTTCCATCTTTCTGCTTGGCTTGCGGCTTTCCAGGCTCAGGCTCCAGCCTTTACGGGGCAGCCAGCCAAGGCCAGGTGATCTGCAAGGTCTGTGGAAGCTCAAGTGGAACCATCTCCTCGGCTCCAAGCAAGCCCACTGGGGAAGTGGCGCTTGGAAGAGTGTTTGCCTCCTAGGGTCTCTGGGCTATAGCCTGCCATTGCTGGAGACAGGTTTTGAGGTCATTGAGTTCCATCCAGAAATTTCAGAGGTTTTCAATGTGTTGATCAAGGTCATATGACAAGTTAAGGAAAAGAGTTGGACTTTGTCATCATGGTAAAGGACCCCAGCTCAAGGATTTGGTGTCGGAGAGTTCTGGGTTCGCACAAGTCCTCGTTTTGTGACCTCAAGTAAGTCGTTTCCACTCTGTGATTTGGTTTGCTTGCTTGTAAAATAAATGATAGCAGCGCTGTATAATGGGAGTTCTGGGAGAATTAACTGAGAGGGTGTGCATTCAGACTAACCTCAGTGTCCGGCTGATGCTAAGTTCCAAAGAAATGGCAACTCTTGTTATGAGGATGTCTGAGTAGAAGCACATTCTAGTTGGGGTTTCCCTAAGCAGAAACAAAGACAGGCAGATGTCCTTTATTTGGAAGATAATATCAGGAGAGTTGGACTATAAAGAAAGCTGAGCACTGAAGAACTGATACTTTTGAACTGTGGTGTTGGAGAAAAATCTTGAGAGTCTCTTGGACTGCAAGGAGACCCAACCAGTCCATTGTAAAGGACATCAGTCCTGGGTGTTCATTAGAAGGACTGATGTTGAAGCTGAAACTCCAATACTTTGGCCACCTGATGGGAAGAACTGACTCATTGGAAAAGACCCTAATGCTGGGAAAGATTGAGGGCAGGAGGAGGAGGGGACGACAGAGGATGAGATGGTTGGATGGCATCACTGACTCAATGGACATGGGTTTGGGTGGACTCCAGGAGTTGGTGATGGACAGGGAGGCCTGGCGTACTGTGGTTCATGTCCCAAAAAGTCGGACACGACTGAGCGCCTGAACTGAACTGAACTGAATACCAGGAAGCAGGAATGAAGAAACAAAGACTGTGAGACTAGAAAGGAAGAGAAACTACAGCAAGAGCCCGTTGTAGGTGCTGTGGTGGCCAACAGGAGTCCAGTACTGCCAGCTGACTTCAGGGAGAACATGAAAAAGCTTCACTGAAGGATTTTGAAAAGGATTATGTAAGTGAAGAGTGAGAGTATGTAACTTACTGGGAAAGCTCAGTGCTGTCTTACAATCAGTTACAGATTGATCGGGACAACGGAAACCACTCTGGGTACTTTTTTAATATTTATTTTTGTCCATTTGGCTGTGCTGGGTCTTAGCTGCAGCACGTGGGTAGGCTCTTTCAGTTGAGGCATACTGGATTTTTAACTGTAGTGTGAGGGGTCATCAGTTGCAGCAGGTTAGATCTTGTTCCCGGACCAAGGATATAACCTGGGCTCCCTGTATTGAGAATGTGGAGTCTCTGCCACTGGATCGCCAAGGAAGTCCCCTGATCCAGGTACTTTAAGCAAGCAACAGTGTGATACAGAAACTGGAGATTTCCCTTGTCTTTGGAAAGGTGTGCGAGCCAAGCTCAGGAAGGGCATTTTTGAGAATTTTTCAGGTTCAGAGATCACAAAGAAGATGCCTGTGGCTTTGATGTGAGTGATGTTCAGGAGGATGCTCACAGCTGCAGTCAAAACCCTGTCTAACACCCTCCTGAGCTAGAGATTAAACACTCCTTCCCTTTCTTCTTCCAGCTACATGCTGGTACTGCTCATAGGTGGACTCTAACTGAGGGCAAGGGAGTCCAGGAAATGCAGTTTGCAGGCCTCATGGTGCTGGGTATATAAGGAGGAGCCTGGAATGGCTAGCCTGGTACTGGGAATGAACACACAATAATTGGCATGGTCCTAGATGTCAATCCCTGCCCCCCAGATTTAACTGTGAATGCAAGGGAATGCCAATTAAATTCTCAAGAGTTATAAGATTCACAAAGATGAATAAAGATCCAAAGATAATCAAGATAGGATTGAAGAAAAAGGAGGAAGTAGAGGAATAGGGGGAGGAGGCAGAGTGTGTTGGGTTGCCATGGTCACCTCCACTAGGAGGGATCACAGGACTCGACACACGGTCATCCTCCCAGCTGTAATTTATCAAAATGGAAGGATCCAGAGCAAAACCAGCAAAGGGAAAAGGCAGAAGGGCAGAGTCCAGAGGAAACCAGGAGCTCCTCTTCCAATGGAGTCAGGCAGGGTGCATTTAATTTCTCTAGCAGTAGGTCGTAGCAGGACATATGAACTGTTACCACCAGGAAAGACCATTTGAGACTAATAGCATTGCTGACTCAGTGGACATGAATTTGAGCAAACTCCAGGAGCTAGTGAAGGACAGGAAAACCTGGCATGCTGCAGTCCATGGAGTAACAGAGTGTCTGACACAATTTAGCAACTAAACAACACCACCCAAGTTTTTTGGGGGAGCTGGCCACATAGGCATTCTCTGCCTGGCACATACCAAGACTCCAGATTCTCAGAAGAAAAGCAGGTGGTCAGTATAAACAGTACTGTTTGTACAGATGGTTTCCACATGGTGAGACACTCTTATCAGTTGTGAAGATAGTGGAAACCTTCTGAAGTCCAAGTTCCCAGATGCCAACCCAGGGCCAGCTTTGCAAGCAAGCCTAAGATATCAGTCTCAAGCCTGCTCTGTTAACTCTTTTCTGTACAAAAGGAGTAGAGAAGGAAATGGCAATCCACTCCACTGTTCTTGCCTAGAGAATCCCACAAATGGAGGAGCCTGGAGGGCTGCATCAATGGGGTCACAGGGAGTCGGGCATGACAGGAGCGACTTTGCACGCACACATGTACAAAGGGAAACTGACTCTGCCAGATATAAGCCTTCTTACAACACTATACTAATAAAAACAATGCAGTGTTGGCCCACAGATAAGAAATACGTCAATGGAGACAACAGAGAAAATGCCAGAAGTAGATGCCCCGCCCTTATATATTGGTACAAAGCTAGCATTACAGATCACTGGAGAAAGAGATTATCATTCAAGCAATAGCTTTGTAACCATGAATTTTTTTTTACGTTTTTTTTTGTAAAAAATGGCTTTGTAAGAATAAAAAACAAATACAATTAAATCTCTTTCCTATTCTATTCATAAAAATACCTGATTTCTGGGCAAAAGACTATAATATAAAAGAAAAAATACTTCAAAGAAAATATTATAAATTTAATACAGGTAAGATGGGGAAACAGTGGAAATAGTGTCAGACTTTATTTTGGGGGGCTCCAGAATCACTGCAGATGGTGACTGCAGCCATGAAGTTAAAAGACACTTACTCCTTGGAAGAAAAGTTATGACCAACCTAGATAGTATATTCAAAAGCAGAGACATTACTTTGCCGATTAAGGTCCATCTAGTCAAGGCTATGGTTTTTCCCGTGGTCATGTATGAATGTGAGAGCTGGACTGTGAAGAAGGCTGAGCACCGAAGAATTGATGCTTTTGAACTGTGATGTTGGAGAAGACTCTTGAGAGTCCCTTGGACTGCAAGAAGATCCAACCAGTCCATTCTGAAGGAGATCAGCCCTGGGATTTCTTTGGAAGGAATGATGCCAAAGCTGAAACTCCAGTACTTTGGCCACCTCATGAGAAGAGTTGACTCACTGGAAAAGACTTTGATGCTGGGAGGGATTGAGGGCAGGAGGAGAAGGGGACGATGGAGGATGAGATGGGTGGATGGCATCACGGACTCGATGGACGTGAGTCTGAGTGAACTCCGGGAGATAGTGATGAACAGGGAGGCCTGGTGTGCTGCGATTCATGGGGTCGCAAAGAGTCAGACACGGCTGAGCAACTGAAGTGAACTGAACTGAAAGGATATCTTAAAACACATAAAAACAATTTAAAAAGCCCTCATGATTAGATTTGGCAATATTTCTTGGATATGACACTGAAGGCACAAATTGCAAGAGAAAAAAATAGATAAAATGAGTTTCATCAAACTTAAAAACTTTTGTGCAGCAGAGACCCCTATCAACAGAATGAAAAAGAAATCCATGGAATGGGAGAAAATATTTGCAAAAATCATATATCTTACAAAGGATTGCTTTCCAGAATATATAAAGAAATCCTACAACTTCACAAGACACAGCCCAGTTTTTAAAATGTACAAAGGACTTGAATACAATTTTTCAAAATGATTATGAGAAAACAAACATTGTAACAGGAAATACATGGACAAAATATATGGGAAAGCATTACAGAACAGAAAATCCAAATAGTCTATTAACACCTTAGAAGTTGCTCATTCTCACTGGTAACCATAAAAGTGCACAAACAAACAATAATAATGTCATATTGCTGTTTCTCGACAGGCAAACAGTGTTAAAATCTGATAATACCAACACTGATGGGCTGTGGGCAGATGGGAACTTTCACACAACAGCGGGAGAGAAAGCTGATGCAGCCATTCAAGAACAATCTACCAATATTTAGTAAAATTGAAAGTGCACACAGCTTAAAGAAGATATATTTAATATGCATGACTGGCAAAGGATTGGTTCTGAAAATATACGAAGAACTCTATAGCAGTGTCCACACAGACATCTATTGGCTGGGCTGCAGCCCCTCTGAAACCCTCCGTGAAGACTGAAGCCCCACTAAAGAAAACCAAGAAAGGCCATGAACTTGGGACTTCTCTTGGTCAGCTCAGGCTGCTATAATAGGATACCATAGACAGGTGGGCTTGAAGGATAGCCTTTTTTTCTCGTCATCTGGGAGCCTAGAAATCCAAGATCAGAGTGCTGACATTATCAGTTTCTGGAGGGCTTGTTCTTGCCTGGAGAATCTCAGGGATGGTGGAGCCTGGTGGGCTGCCGTCTATGGGGTCACACAGAGTAGGACACGACTGAAGTGACTTAGCAGCAGGAGGGCTCTCTTCTTGGTTAATGGACAGCCACCCTCTCAGTGACTCCGCACACAGATGAGAGAGAAGCAGATTCTCTCATGTCTCTTCTTGTTGCTGGTCAGTCTCTAGTCGGGTCTGACTCTTCGTGACACCGTGAAGCAGCACGCCAGGCTCCTCTCCTTCACTGCCTCCCAAGTTTCCTCAAGTTCATGTGCACTGGGTTGGTGATGCGATCTACCCATCTCATCCTCTGCCACCCTCTTCTCCTTTTGCCTTCAGTCTTTCCCAGCATCAGGGTCTTTTCCAGTGAGCTGAGTCTTCACATCAGGTGGCTTAAGTACTGAAGCTTCAGTTTCAGCGGCAGTCCTTCCAGTGAATATTCAGGATTGATTTCCTTAGGATTGACTGGTTTGATCTCCTTGCAGTTCAAAGGACTCTCAAGAGTCTTCTCCAGCACCACAATCAGAAAGCATCAGTTTTTCAGCACTCAACCTTCTTTATGGACCAACTCTCAATCCATACATGAGTACTGGAAAAATTGTGGCTTTGACTACATGAACTTTGTCAGCAAAGTGATGTCTCTGCTTTTTAATACATTGTCGAGGTTTGTCATAGCTTTCCTTCCAAAGAGAAGTGCCTTCTTATAAAGGCACTGATGCCATCACACATACCCCCACACATCTCCCAAAGGCCCCATCTCCTACTACCATCACCTCTGGGTTGGAGATACAAACATTGAATCCATAGCAAGCCTGTTTCCTTTCCCTCTTAAAGCCTCAGTGTTCTCATCCGTACAATGGGGGTGATATGAACATCTGCCTCATAGGATTGTAGTGAAGAGTACACGGGCTGAGCTCTGCAGCTCCCAGCACACTGCGACCACTGGTCAATCTCAGTGCCTTCTGGTCATTAGCGTGTACACTTACCCCAGACATTTACCAGCTATGAAGAGGAAGGTCAAGCCTAGTAAATGTTTTCTTTGTCTATGACCTTTCCCTTCAATTAGAGATAAAACTCCAGGACTTCTTAAAAACAAGGAGATGAACAACAGAGAATAAGCAGTGACTAATGCTTGTCATGACACAGATTTAATAACTGAGGCTCAGAGAGGGACTTGCTAAAGGTCACACACAAACAATTGAGAGGAGTTAAGAATCAATCTTCTGGACCTTTCCTTGTCCTAGCTCCATACAGATTCTGCTTACCTTTTTTTTTTTTTTTTGCTTGTTCAGGTTTTGGGAACTTGCTCAATCCTATAGCTGCATAGATTTTTCTACCAAATAAGCTCTCCTAGAGCCCCACCCCAGGTCAGGTGATGAGCTCAGAGACAAAGGCCATGAGCTGAGGTTATGTTCCCTGACTCACACAGCAGAGGCTCACTGGGCAGGGTCTGGCTTGAGCTCCGGTGAGTCATTAAGCTTGGCCCAAGGTGGATGCTGGAGGGCAGCGTTCCAAAGTTTCCCATCAGGAAGTACCCACAAGGGGCAGCTCAGGCTACAGCGGGGTCCTGGGCTCCCAGGTGGCCCTGTGCCATTGTGTATGCTTTTGCATACGCTTAAATATGCTGAGCTTTCTGTTAGCTAGGAAAGGAGACAGGTGGCCATCTGTGTATTTCGTAAACAGGGTTTCACTTAGTTTGCACAGTAGCATTGGAGAGTGCGTGCCACACATCTTCACTCTTCAGATGCAGAAATTGAGCACCAGATGCGGAAAGTCACCTGCTCAAATCCACACAGCAAGTGAGGGGCAGAGCTGGGACCAGGACTCAGGATCTCAGAGCTACCGCTCTGTCCACTTGTCTCTGTCAGACTAGGTCCTCCAAGAGGCACATGCCAAGACGGGATTAAATGTACAAAGATATTTTAGGGGAACCACCCATGAGAGGAGCCAGTGAGGCTAGGATAGCTGCCTGAGAGCGATGCAGTCTGCCCTAGGGAAGGGGAAAGCAAAGGATGGTGGGAGGAAGCGTCCTAAATGAAAACTCTGTGCCGTCTCAAGAAGCTTCCACGAGATCTTTGGGGAAACTTCAAGCCAAAGTCAGCCGCTGGAAAAGCACAACTTGCCCCAGACATGGTGACGAAGCTCAGAGCATGCACGATCCCTGGGCCTTTACACGCTCTGCAGTTGGGGTCTGCAAGGCCTCTCCTTACAGTCTCCACACTGTCTGATTACCGTGCAACGAATTGCCTCAACATTTTGAAAAGCTATCCAGCTATGTGTATGAGGAGCTTTAAACAATTTTACCCTTTTTTCTAGAAACTCCCCTTTCAACAGATTATTATAATGGAATATGGCCAAGTCCAGGGAAGTCTTTATGGGCAGTGTTGATGACAGCGGTGTCAGAAAAATAAGTACACACATATACATACACACACATGTACAGGTACATGAACAATACACATACATATGCACACAAACATATAGACACACATGGAACACACATAGATGCATGTTTACAACATGTATACATGCAGGAGTAATATACAAACATATATGATATAAATACATATAGGCACAGATAAGTACATAAACATACTACACATAACATACAAACATACTATGCATCACATATGTGTATGCAGGAACAATCTACGCATATATAAGGCATAAGGCTTTCCCAGTGGCTCAGCTGGTAAAGAGCCAGCCTGCCCAGGCAGGAGATGCAGGAAACCCAAGAGATATGGGTTCGATCCCTGGGTCAGAAAGATCCCCTGAAGAAGGAAAGGGCAACCCACTCCAGTATTCTTGCCTGGAAAATTTCATGGACAGAGGAACCTGGCAGGCTACAGGCCCTGGGGTTGCAAAGAGTCGGATATTGCTAAGCATGCAAGTATAAGGCACGTATACATAAGCACACGTACATGCCAGGCAACCAGGCACAGTGCAAGCAACACACACTCTCACTGATGCAGACACCCTGGAACATATGTAACACACATATGACATAAACACACATATGACATAGGTGCACACACATAACACATTGGCATAGAAATGTTTTCTCTGATTGGTGAGGTGGTTGTTTTGACCATCTACAGAGGCAGCTGGCCACCCAAAATGTCCCACAGATGACATCACACACACATGTTAAGGGAGCATAAAAAGATGTATTAGTTTCATAATTGATGTCTCTAGGGAGATCAAGGCAGCCTCGCAAACTTGTCCAAAATGGCTTGAGAGAGCAGGGAGAGGAGCCTGGCTCTGGTTCGTACTGTGGGTAGAAGTGAGGCTGGAGTGAGGAGTCCCACACACCATGGGTGGGGAAGGACTTGAATGGTTTGAATCTCCTGCCAGTGCCAAAGCAGAGAGCACCCAGATGTTCGCTTCAGCTTGCCCAGATAAGGAGGAGAGCGAGGCATGCGGCTTTAAAGCTGTCCGCAGTCAAATACGGAAAAAATGGAATCTACTTCCTGCCTTGTTTCAGGGAGAATCCGACCTACATTTATCCTCTTTCCTCAAATAGGTGTATCAACATGTTAAAAGCTACTATTCCTGTAGCTTCCTTCTCTCACTCACTTCTGAAGACTCAAAGGGCTACAGATGAATGAGTATCAGGTGAAATCTCCAGCAGGCTTTAGCAAGCCTGGTTAAAGCAGTCAAGTCACGCTGAATTCTCCCATCAACAATTAGGCAAGATCTGTCTGAATTTTGAGTCTATTCTCAAGCTCAAGTTTTCAAGCATAAGCTCCTTCAGTCCTAACATGAGAATATACTATGATACATTATAGAGATACATATTTAATATATACTAATGTATGTATGTAACATGATATCAACTATGTAAAATTAGACATAAGCTTGAAAAAAACAAGTGCTGGAATAATAGCAGTGACTTTCCTTCTGTGACATTCTCTCTCTTTTCTATATTTTCCAAAATTTTTAACCATGTATTACTTTCAAGAATCAAAACAAGTTTTCTTTTATACTTTTACTCAACACTATCATTTTTCTGAAGACTTCCTTGTAGCAGGATTTAGATCCATCACGGGAGGAAATGGTTAGAATGTGAAAGAAGGGAAAACAGTGGCATTCTCCAATAGATCTGTTATTTAAAAGCCCTCAACTGAAAAATGCTACTGTGAAACTTTGTAAAGAAAAGCTCCTATGCCAAGAAAACTCTATTCAGAAGTTTGCTTTGCTTTTTACAAAGTTTATTGTCAATTTGTTAAAGTTAAATAGCTGAACATCTGACCTTTTCTTTAATATTCTGTAAATGCATTAGTTAGAGAAGGCTAGGTAACAGTTAGTCACAATATGAAGGGGCCCAACACAGCAGAAGTGTACTTCTGCTCATGTAACAGATATGCAGATGACACCACCCTTACGGCAGAAAGTGAAGAACTAAAGAGCCTCTTGGTGAAAGTGAAAGAGGAGCGTGAAGAAGTTGAAGTAAAGCTCAACATTCAGAAAACTAAGATCATGGCATCCGATCCCATCACTTAATGGGAAATAGATGGGGAAACAGTGGCTGACTTTATGTTTTGGGGCTACAAAATCACTGCAGATGGTGATTGCAGCCATGAAATTAAAAGATGCTTACTCCTTGGAAGGAAAGTTATGACCAACCTAGGCAGAATATTAAAAAGCAGAGACATTACTTTGTCAACAAAGGTCCGTCTAGTCAAGGCTATGGTTTTTCCAGTGGTTATGTATGGATGTGAGAGTTGGACTATAAAGAAAGCTGAGTGCAGAAGAATTGATGCTTTTGAACTGTGGTGTTGGAGAAGACTCTTAAGAGTCCCTTGGACTACAAGGAGATCCTGCCAGTCCATCCCAAAGGAGATCACTCCTGGGTGTTCATTAGAAGGACTGATGTTGAAGCTGAAACTCAAATACTTTGGCCACCTGATGCGAAGAGCTGACTCATTTGAAAAGACCCTGATGCTGCGAAATATTGAGGGCAGGAGGAGAAGGGGACGACAGAGGATGAGATGGTTGGATGGCATCACGGACTCAATGGACATGAGTTTGGGTAAACTCTGGGAGTTGGTATGGACAGGGAGGCCTGGCGTGCTGCAGTTCATGGGGTTGCAAAGATTCAGACACGATTGAGCAACTGAACTGAACTGAACTGAACATGCCACCACAGTGCTGGGGCAGGAGAAGTGAGGAGTGGGAGACTGGAATGCCCCATAATCTGTGAGATCATTCAGGGACCCAGGCCGACCAAGGCTTTGACTCTCCAACTGGTGACTTGCAAAATTGCCTTTGTCATCTCCGTTCCAGCCATGAATGTGGGAAGAAATGAAGGCCATGAGAGGTTTTCATAGCCCAAGACTATAAATACTCACCTCACTTCTGCTCAATTCCATTTGAACTCTAATTCCATTAGAACTCAGTCATTTGGCCACAACTAACTGTAATATCCACCAAGGAAGAAGAGAAGCAGGTCTTAATTAAGACCCTAGCACTTTCTACCAGAGTTTACAAGGCCTTTTTATGCCTAGCAAAATTAAACAATCACCCACAAGAGGTCCAAAATAAATACTTGATCCTATTAATAAAATGAAATAATTAAACATCTTAAAAAATTTGAATTACATTTATAAATTGTTTATACTTGATTTGCTTTTAAGTGTTTCGATGGTCTGGCAAGCTCTCCCAATACTGAAATAATTCTTATAAATCAAATAAAATAAACTTATAAAAGCAATGATTTAATAATTTTATAGCATACACACATGTGTCTTATATTTCCACTAAAATCACAAGTATAAATCAATTATTCAACTGTACATGTGAGTGGAGCTGAAAGACTATCCCTCTAAAACACTAAATTCTCTTAATACCAAATTTACAGAATCCTTAGTATGAAAAAAATTTGGTGGGTGTTGATTTTTTTAAATAAATTGACAGAATTCTATAATTTGTTTATTATGTATGGTATCCTCTCCTGGGAATGCTTTACATCTTGCCCACTGGGTAATGCCAAGATCTGAGCGTGTTTATTGACTTAGAAACAATGAGGGGTAGTAGGAGGAGGTCTTGAGAAGGATCAGCAATCCCTGATTCCCTACTTCAGGAAATTCCACTGGAGTGTCAGGCAGTAGGAGGTTAACCTCCTGAGATAGGAGAGGAAGGATTTATCTACTGGTAAAAGAGACTTGGCAAAGTTTAAGGGTTCAAGGTCTTCACTGGAATCTACCCATACATCCACAACCTAATTTTTGAGGCCCCACTTTCCCCCAGTTAATGCCCTAAGTTTAAGATAAAATAATAAGAATAAAAGGATACGTTCATAAATGTTTATAACAACTTTATTCTTACTAGCCAAAACTGGAAACACCTTCAGGGTTTCTACTGATACAAAACTCTCAAAAACCTCATAGGTCTCCCATGTATGTCTTAGGGAGTCATCCCATGAGACAAGAAGATTCTCCACAGATTCTTGTTAGATAATCTCATACCTATTTTTGGCTTCTTTGAAATGGCTGAGGTCTGAGAGTCACATCTTTAATGTCTTCAAAGAGCCTTTTGTGTAACTGAAAGTTCCGACCTTGTCATCTTTCTGAGGTATTAGCAAAAGGTGGTTAAAGCATACTTTCTTGACAGTGAATATCTCAGTTTAGTGTCTTCTACAATCTGGAGGGAAAGGGGACGACAGAGGATGAGATGGCTGGATGGCGTCACTGATTCTATGGACATGAGTTTGAGTGAACTCCGGGAGTTGGTGATGGACAGGGAGGCCTGGCGTGCTGCAATTCATGGGGTCACAAAGAGTCGGACACGACTGAGCGACTGAACTGAACTGAACAATCTGGATGGGCTGAGAATTTTCTGGACTATGAAGTCCTGATTCCTTTTAGTTTAATATTCTTCCCTTAATTTACCTCTTTCTTTTCACATTCTACTCTAAGCCACAGAAAGAAATCAGATCAGAGCATTACTTTTTTGATTAGAAATTTCAGCTAAAAGTTCAATTTCTACCATTTTTCTTAAATATTGACCTGCATCTGTACGTAGGAAAGCTATCTGAGGATAGGGAAAGAATTACCAGAAGTGATTAGAGAGGGGAAAAGAATTCCTGGAACTCACGCAAGTCCAGCAAAAGTTCCTTTTCACACCAGCCAGAAAGAGGAACCTTATAATTCATGGACAATCGAGTGGAGAATTCAGAAAACTTTTGCTTCATTAGTGGGTAGAAACTTGCTTTAGACTAAAGGATGCTCTGGTCCTACCTAATAAATCAGTCCAAGTAATTATTTAATCCATTTAATTATGAACAGATGAGATAAATATAAAATAAATAGTAAATTAAGACCAATAATATTAACAAACAAATGTTAAATACACCAATTAAAAGATAAAGCTTACCAAACTGAAAACATTTAACAATATGCTGCGACCAAAACAAAAATAACTTCTCCTCCAAAAGAAGACCTTAGTAATACAAATGCAAATAGAGTTAAAAGTAAAAGATGAGAAAAGATACCTATGCTATCACTAATCAAAAGATTTCAGATCAAAGAATATTATCAGAGACAGAGAGCAATTTTATGAAGATAAATTCGCAAAGAGCACATTGATTTTAAACACGTATGCTCTGCTAATAACAGAGTTTCAAAACACATCAGGCAAAAACTGACCGAACTGAAAGAACAAACAGAGAAGTCCACAATTGCAGTGGAGAGCTCAACACCCCTCAGTATTAATAGAAAAAGTAAATAGGAAATTAGTAATGATATCAGTTATTTGAACAACACTATTAATCTGCTGACCTAATGGATTTTTTGAGAACACTCTGCTGGACAACAGCAGAATACACATTACTCTCAAGTGCATAGAAAGCATCTGCAAAGATAGTCCATATACTTCATAAGAATTAAGTTTCAGCAAGCTTAAGAGCATTCATATCACACACGGTATGTTCTCATAAGAGAATTAATATCTGAAAAACCCTCAAGTACTTGGAAACTAATTAATGCACTGCTAAGAAACCCATGGGTAAAAGAAGAAATAAAAATTTTTTAAATATTTTGAATTGAATGAAAATGAAAACAACATATCAAAAGTTTTCAGATGCAACTTAAGCAGTACTTAGAGGGATATGCTTAGTACAAAATGCCTATATTTAAAAAGAGTAAGGTCTCAAATCAATGTCCTTCCACTTTAAGAGGCTAGGAGAGAAAAGAACAACTGAAATCAAGCAGAAAAAAAAGATATAAGGACTAGAGGAACATGAGTAAAATAAAAAGAGAAAAACAAAAGCAAAAAAAAAGAAGAAGAAGAAGAAGAAGAAGAAAGAAAATGAAACCTAAAGCTGATTCTCTGAGAAGTTCCACACTTGGGCTTACCTGGTTGCTCAGTTTTAAGGACTCCACCTGCTAATGTAGGAGAGATGAGTTTGATCCCTAATTTGGGAAGATCCCACATGCCCTGGAGCAATTAAGCCTGTGCAGTTATAGCTACAGAAGCTTGTGCCCCACAGCTAGAGAGCAGCCCCCACTGTCCACAGCTAGAGACCAGCCCCCACCGTCCACAGCTAGAGAGCGGCCCCCGCCGTCCACAGCTAGAGAGGAGCCCCCACCGTCCACAGCTAGAGAAGAGCCCCACCGTCCACAGCTAGAGAGGGGCCCCCACTGTCCACAGCTAGAGAGCGGCCCGCACTGTCCACAGCTAGAGAGCAGCCCCTGCTGTCCACAGCTAGAGAGGAGCCTGGGCAGCAAGGAAGACCCAGCACAGCCAAAAAATTAAATAAACAGATAATAATAAGAATCAGACTGATGAGGACAATAAAAGATAAATACATAAAATACCAACATGAGAGAAGTGACATCACTACAGATATTAAAAATATAATGAGGATATTATTAACAACTTTATGCCAATGAATTCGATAACTTAGATAACATGAACAAATTCCTTGGAAGAAATAGACAGCCAAAACTCTGTCTAGAATAGATAACCTAAATAGTTCCATGTCTTTTAGAGAATTTGAATTTGTAGCTTAAAAATCTTTCTACAAAGAAATTCCATGCCCAGGGAACTTCACTGGTAAATTCTTTCAAGCATGTAAGAAATAAACAATACTAATTTTATACAAACTTTCAGAAAACTGAACAGGAGGAAATATTGCCATTATTGCCAATATTGTTCATTCTCTACAGCCAGCATTACCTTGATACCAAAACTAGACAAAGACATTGCAAGAAAAGAAAACCAAAGACTAATATTTCTCACAAACATAGCTGCAAAGTTTTAGGCTCCAGAAATTTATAAAAATGATAAACATCATGACTGGTAGGGTATTTCAGGAATACAAGGTTAGTCTAACATTTAATTTAATTCACATTAACAGGCTTTAAAAAAGCCACATGACATTATAAAAAATACAGAAAACACACTTTATAAAATTCAACATCCACTTCAAGATTTTTAAAAATCTTAAACTCAAAATATAACTTTTTCAACTTTAAAAAGGGTATTTATGAAAAACCTACAACTAATGTCATAATTAATAAGGAAAGATCCAATGCTTTTCTCCTGAGATCTAGAACAAACAAAGATGTTTTGTTTCATTGTAACCAGTACAATAAGGCAAGTAAAGGAAATACAAGATAACTGGATAAACTCTGCTTATTGTTATGTGACAGCCTGGATGGGAGGGGAGTTTGGGGAAGAATGGATTCAAAAATATATATGGCTGAGTTCCTTTAGTATTCACCTGAAACTATCACATTGTTAATTGTCTATTCTCCAGTTAAAAAATAAAAAGTTAAATAAATAAAAATATCAAATGTTGATCACAGCAAAAAAAAAAAAGAAAGAAAGAAAGAAAGATACCCAGATGGGAAAGGAAGAAGTAAACTGTCTTGATTCACAGATTATATGATCCTTTCTGCCGAAAATCTCATAGAATCTAAAAAATTTAGAAAACAGTTTTAAAGCTGACCTAATAAGTGAACTTATCAAATTTGCAGTATATAAGATCAACATACAAAATTCCATTTTGTCTCTAAATATCAGCAATTACAAATCAGAACTTTAAATTAGAATGCCATTTTGAAGAGCATCAAAAATATAAGTAATAATTCAGGATGGTCTGTCAAAAGCATGCAAGAATATACACTGAAAACTACAAGCATTGCTGAGAGAAATTAAAGAAAGTCTAAATAAATAGATAAACTGTGTTCACAGCAATAGACTGTGTTCATGGATCAGAAGACTATTTGATGTCAGTTCTCCCCAAACTGATATATAGGTTCAACTCTTTCCAAATTTATTCCCAGCAAGTTCTTCTGTAGAAACTGACCAACCAATTCTAAAATTCATATTCAAAAGGCCTATAATAGGCAAAATAAATTTGAAAAAGAACAAAGTTGGAGAAGGCACCCAGAGAAGGAGACGGTGGCCCACTCCAGTGTTCTTGCCTGGGGAATCCCATGGGCAGGGAGCCTGGTGGGCAATAGTCCTTGAGGTCACAAAGAGTAGGACATGACTGAAGTGACTTAGCACAAAGTTGGAGGACTTACACTACCTGACTTCAAGACATTATATGTCTACACTAATCCTGACATCCCCTGGAGAAGGGAAACGCTGCCCACACCAGTATTCTGGCCTAGAGAATTCCATGGACTACACAGTCCATGGGGTCACAAAGAGTCAGACACAGCTGAGTGGCTTTCACTTCAGAGACATACAGAGACATACATATATTGGTCAGTTGATTTTCAACAAAGGCACAAAGTGATTTAAGTAGACAAAGACTGTCTTTCTAACACGACTGCTAGAACAACTGGATTTCCTTATGCAACAAAATGAACTTTGATTTCTACATTGTACCACATGCAATAATTAACCAAAATAAAGCACAGGCCTGAATGTAATACCTAAAGCTGTAAAGCATCTAAAAGAAAACAATGAAGCACATTTTTGAGACCTTTTTGTTAGGTTATGTTTTAGATGTGACACAGAAAGCACAGTCCATAAGAGGAAAAAAGCTACTCTGGAGTTTGTCAAAATTTAAAGCTTATGCTTCTCAAATGGCATGCTGGGAATAAAAAGGCAAACCACAGACAGGAAAAAATATCTGCAAAGAATGTGTCTAATACAGGACTTTCACCCGAAACATATAAAGAACTCTTAAGACTCAATGACGAGAAAACAAAACACTCAGTTTTTTAAATGGGCAAAATATTGAACATACACTTCATTCAGGAAGATATCTGGAAAGCAAAAAAATACATAAAAGGGTGTTCAATACTTTCATGCAAATTAAATCACATTCAGATACTGAAAAGTCACCCCTGTGTCCTCTGCCTGCCTTTTGTCTGTAGAAAAACTTTAGAAAGAGAAAGTTTAATCACAGAAGCGAGAAAATGCAGAAGCAAAGGAAAATCAAGACCAAATAATAATATGTTAGTCACTAAACAAAGTCAAGGACTTCCAGTTCCTCCTCAAGGGCTGTACATAATATTCCGAGCCATATCCTTTGAGAGGTCTGATAGAGACTGGAACTCCCACCAGGTGGAAGAAGTTAACTTGATGACCAGACTTGCCGTAACATCAAGCTGCCACAATTCTGAGAACTGGCCTCACAGGAATGGGAAAACAACCAGCTCTGGGACTGAAGATTAACTGTACTCAAAACAATCAAGATGACACTGATCAGATCACAGCGTGACCAATTTCCAGATGACTGTCAGAGCTGACTGTGCTGTTTCTGCGTGTAGCCTCCTCCCTCTAACTAGACACCCTTGAAACTCCCCTTTAAAAGTGCTTGCCCACATATTGCTTTTGGACAGGAGTCTGCCCTCCTCTGGTTGCTGGCCTCCAAAATAACGCAAACTTCCTTTTCCACCAACCTCGCCTCTCAAGTGTTGGCTTTACACGGTGAGCAACTGGACTCTCTTTCAGTAACCATACCATGACACATCAAAGCATCTGAAATTTTAAACACTGGTAACACCAACTTTTGGCTAGCACCTAGAACACTCATACGTTACCAGTGAGGATGCAAAATGGTGCGATTCTTTTGGAAGTCCATTGAGCAGGGTTGTTTAAAGTTAAACATAAATCTGCCATATGAACCAGTCACCCTACTTTTAGGTATTTACCCAGCATAAGTGAAAGCATACAACTATTCCAAGAGACACATAAATGTCTCCGTTCAGTTCGTTCACTCAGTCATGTCCAGCTCTTTGTGACCCCATGAATTGCAGCATGCCAGGCCTCCCTGTCCATCACCAACTCTTGGAGTCCACCCAAACCCATGTCCATTAAGTCAGTGATGCCATCCAACCATCTCATCCTCTGTCGTCCCCTTCTCCTCATGCTTTCAATCTTTCCCAGCATCAGGTTCTTTTAAAATGAGTCAGCTCCTCGCATCAGGTAGCCAAAGTATTGGTGCTTCAGCTTCAGCATCAGTCCCTCCAATGAATACCCAGGACTGATCTCCTTCAGATGGACTGGTTGGATCTCCTTGCAGTCCAAGGGACTCTCAAGAGTCTTCTCCAACATCAATTCTAAAGCATCAGTTCTGCACTCAGCTTTCTTTATAGTCCAGCTCTCACATCCATACATGACCACTGGAAAAACCATAACCTTGACTAGACGGATCTTTGGTGGCAAAGTAATGTCTCTGCTTTTTAATATGCTGTCTAGTTTGGTCATAACTTTCCTTCCAAATAGCAAGTGTCTTTTAATTTAATGGCTGCAATCACCATCTGCAGTGATTTTGGAGCCCAGAAAAATAAAGTCAGCTACTGTTTCCACTGTTTCCCCATCTATTTCCCATGAAGTGATGGGACCAGATGTCATGATCTTAGTTTTCTGGATGTTGGGCTTTGAGCCAACTTTTTCACCCTCTTCTTTTACTTTCATCAAGAGGCTCTTTAATTCTTCTTTACTTTCTGCCATAAGCGTGGGGTCATCTGCATATCTGAGGTTATTGATATTTCTCCTGGCAATCTTGATTCCAGCTTGTGCTTCCTCCAGCCCAGCGTTTCTCATGATGTACTCTACATATAAGTCAAATAAGCAGGGTGACACTATATAGCCTTGACATACTCCTTTTCCTATTTGGAACCAGTCTGTTGTTCCATGTTCAGTTCTAACTGTTGCTTCCTGACCAGCATACAGGTTTCTCAAGAGGCAAGTCAGGTGGTCTGGTATTCCCATCTCTTTCAAAATTTTCCAGTTTATTGTGATCCATACAGTCAAAGGCTTTGGCAATAGTCAAAAAATTGTAACCATTCAAATGTCCATCAGCAGGTGAAAACACAACTGAATTGTGGTCTACCCAAGCAATGGGATATACTCTGCAATAAAAAGGAATGAACTCTTGATTAAAACAAGTGTGATGAATCCCAAAATTATTTCGGTGAGTGGAAGAAGTCAGACAGATAGGAATACCTGCAGTAGGATTTCATTTCTATAAAACTCTAAGAAATGCAAAGTAATCTGTAGTAACAGAATAAATCAGTGGTTGCCCACTGTCAGTGGGGATGGGGACCGATGAATGGAGCAGAAGACTCGCCAACGATCACAAGGGAACCTGGGGGTAATGGACCTGTTCACTCGCTGGATCACAATGGTGGCTTCACGCCTGTGTCCATTTGTCGAACTTTTCAGACTGTGCACTCTGTGCAATTTATATTGTGTCAGTTATACTCAGTAAAGCTGCTTACAAAAAAGTTCATATTATGGAGCTTATATTCTACACCTGTGGATCCTGTTGCTCAGTCACTCAGTGGTATCTGACTCTTTGTGACCCCAGGGACAGTATATCCTGCCAGACTCCTCCATCCATAAGAATTTCCCAAGCAAGAATAATGGTGTGGGTTGCTATTTCCTCCTCCAGGGGATCTTCCCCACCCAGGGATCAAAGCTGCATCTCCTGCGTCTCCTGCACTAGCAGATTCTTTACCACCGAGCCACCTGGGAAGTCCTGTCCCTATGGCGGGGGGAGCAAATTGAGGGAATCACTCCAAATCCACAAATATTGGCTCCTCTCCACCTGACCCAGTCTGCAGTTACCTGTTTGTTTCTTTCTCCCCTTTTCTTCCCACTGAGCTCCCAGAGGGCAGGGACTGGGCCGTTGTCACTGATGAGTTATAACAGGGTGAAAAAGAGTTTCTGCTCTTGGAGCTAAGCTCCTGGCCGGGAGACTGGCGTGATGGGTCAGCTCGGGGTGAGGGAGGTCCTGAGAGCCCCACAGCTTCTGAGACCAGGAAAGCATGTGATGTAGTGGGGGGCAAGGGTGGGTAGCCAGAAGGTGGGAGGCGTCACTAACTTCACCCATCACCCTCTCCACCCTCCGCCAGTTCTCTGTCAGTGCCACAAAACTGTGGACCGTCTGGAACCTGTGGGTTTCTCTCTGCTTGCAGTACTTGGTGGTGGAGCTGAGCTGTGGACATCAGGGAGTCCTGGGAGAATAAGAGAGGATGAGGAGGCAGGGGCTGGGCCCTGAGAATGTCAAACCAGAGGTTAACAGTCTCCCTGGGAGGCTTAGTGTGGCCTTAGGCAGTGGATGGGATTCAAGGCAATCCTATCTGGGTCTCAAGTACTGGGGAGGAGCCGAAGGCTGCCCGAATTACAGGCAAGGAAGCTAGCCTAGCTGAACTGAGAGACTTGGCAGGATTTCAAGGTTATGAGTCAAAGTTCTTGCTTTCTCTCTGAAGCTCTGTGCCCCTGAGAGAGAA
Source organism: Madoqua kirkii (assembly GCA_006408675.1). Lineage (NCBI taxonomy): Eukaryota > Metazoa > Chordata > Mammalia > Artiodactyla > Bovidae > Madoqua > Madoqua kirkii. The sequence continues at coordinate 48,182 of SJYC01041277.1, forward strand.
TTCACTGTATTCTTTTCTTCATGGTGAGGCAGGAACAAGGGAGAGAAAAAGAAGAGAGCAACAGCAAAGCCTCCACCTTCCAATTAGCTGCCAAGAGAGGCTGGCTTTTCGGGGAGCTGGGTGTGTGCCTCTGGCCATGTGGCCTCTTGGAATCCTGGGGTGGATGGCCCCAGAGTGGGGGAGGGAGGGGAAGGCAGCCCCCTAGGTGGTGGCTAAAAGAAGCTGGGGGAGAACCCAATAACCAAGGCATTCACATGAGGAGCTTTGTCTGCTGATTCAGTGCAAATTAGCATTAGCAGCGGCTGGCACTGGGCCACCTCCCTTGCCAGGCCAAGTGGCAGCGCGTGTCATTTTGTTCTTGGCTGGGGACCGGCAGGCTGGGTGGCAGGGAGCAGAGACCTAGAAGACTGCTCCCACCCCAGTGGCATGGTGCCCAGGGACCCCCCAGCATTCTGCCTTCATCAACAGCAGCAGACAGAACACACAGAAGAGCTGGACAGGGCTCTGGGGTCCTGTTTCCACCATTGCCCTCAACAGAAGGAAATAGTCTAAGACAGCATGTGGTCACCCAGTCAGGGAGGGAGGGAGCTGGGATCTAAGCTCTCCTGCTTCCTAATTCGCCGCGGATGCCCTGAACCAGAGGTTCTCAAACTTGAGAAGGCATCAACATGCCCTGGAGACTTGTGGAAACAGTTTTTTGGGTTTTTCTTTTCTGCCCCGCCTTGGGGTTTCCGATTCATTTACATTTCTAAGTTCCTTGGTGATGCTGCTACTGCTGGTGGTCCTAGGACCACATTTTCAGAACCACCACCCTAAAACATTTCTTCTAAGATAATGAAAGAGAAGATTTCCTCCCCTTATTCATACTCAAAATAATTGCAGGGTGTAGGCAAAGTCTAGCAGAAAAACATGGAGGCTAAACCATCATTTGACTGGCATCAGAAAGCAGAAGAAACAGTAACTACAGCTGAATTCCTGTCTCTTTCGCTGGTGATCCCTTTGGGACAGATGCAAAGGAACCAAGCTCACAGGAGACCCAAAGGGGACCCGGGAGCCTGGTGCATGTACATTCACCTTTACAGGGTTGTCCTGACTAGGTTTGCGTACGCTTCCAACCCACATGCCACCCACTATTGCCTGAGAAGTGTTCCAGGTAGGTCATCCACACTGGTTTTGTTGGAGTCAGTGGCCAAGACCTACGGGCACCAGATTTAGTCAGTAATCAGTTAAATAAGAAACAATCAATTACATGTGAGTTTCAGATAAGTAACAAAATCAAATTAGGTACTCTATGGCCCAAGTATTGCATGGACGTACTCATATTAAAAATTTTTACCTGGCAACCTCGCTTAGCCCTGATCTTGCCCAAATTCACCCCCGTGTGCTGAGCTATATCTGATCTATGGCCCAGCCTACTCCTCCCCCGCAGAGGTGCTCAGGATTAAAATACTTCATCCATCAAAGTGCAGAGAACCACATCTGGCTCTATGAACTGTACCTCCCAGTTCCTTGTGGGTACCACATTCTATAAACATTTTACCCCATTCCTGCTCACCTTGCAAGGCGCCCATAATTCCATTTTACAGGTGAGGAAGTCAAGGGTCATAGTGAGTAGAAGACGGAGGAAAGTTTACTTTAAAATCATTTGTTAGTTTTGTTTTTAGTTGGAGGGTATTTTGCTTGGCAGTGTGTTGGTTTCTGCCATACATCAACATGAATCAGCCATAAGTATGTATATATCCCCTCCCCCCACCCCTCTAGGTCATTACAGAGCACCTGTCTTAAAATTTTAAGTAAAACTTGTATTTATTTAAGCTGTGTGACATGGTGATCTGCTGTATGCAGACACAGTGATAACCACAGTCCAGCTTATTTGCATATTGAGCTGATTAAACTCAGGAACATATCTTCTCCTTTAAGGGTGTGATGGGAACACCTGAAACCTACACCCTTAGCCAATTTGCCTTTACGGGAGACAGTATTCGAGTACACATTAGTTCTTTTTAATGGTGCCCTACTTCACTGTGACAGTCATTCATCCTCTTATGCACCCAACCCCACACACTGGCACGCTGGCCAGTGTCAGGAAGCATTCACAGCTGCCCAGGAGGACAAGGTTCCTGGAGCCATGCCATCGTCCCCATGGGCTGGCACGGGTGTAAGGGAGTTCAGCTCAGCCCGCTGTGCTGGAGATTCCCTGAAGGGGAGTCTTGGCTTTGGCTTATGAGATGCTGAGATCTTGGCTTTTCAAGTGAAAGAATAACTCAGACAAATGATAGATATTACAGTGAGGGGATCACAGACTTCATTTTTTTTAAAATTGGTGCTTTTAAATTAACAATTTTATAAATTTTCTTTATTTTTAAAGTTTTTTTTATGTGGATCATTTCTAAATTCTTTGAATTTTTTACAATATTGTTTCTGTTTTATATTTGGGGTTTTTGGCCTCGAGACATGCAACATCTTAGCTCCCTGACCAGGGATCGAACCTGCAACCACTGAGTTAAAGTGAAGTCTTAACCACTGGACAACCAGGGAAATCCCCAAAACTTTTATGTAACATGTAAAGATTACACTTATTTGCAGTTATTACAAAGTACTGGCTATATTACCTGTGTTGTACAATATATTCTTGGGTCTATCTTACCCCCAATAGTTTGTATCTCCCTCTCCCCCACCCATATATTGTCCCTCTCTCCCTCTACCCCATCACTGGTAACCACTGGTTTGTTCTCTAGTGTTCTCCGAGTCTGCTTCTTTTTTGTTATATTCACTCATTTGTTGTATTTTTTAGATTTCACATATAAGTGATGTCATTCTTATATCATTCATATATTTAGAAATATCATACAGTAGTTGTAAAAGACCACAGACCTTAGGCTCGGACGGACCTGGCCATCAGCCCTGACTGGATCACTCAACAGCTATGTGACCTGGGGCAAGTGGCTTCATCTCTCTGAATCTCAATTTGCTAAACTGAAAAGTAGATTAATCATATCTACCTGGGATATAGTTCCATGAATCAAGGCAAACTGGATGTGGTCAAGCAGGAGATGGCAAGAGTGAACACTGACATTTCACGAATCAGTGAACTAAATGGATGGGAATGGGCAAATTTAATTCAGATGACCATTACATCTACTATTGTGGGCAAGAATCCTTTAGAAGAAATGTAGTAGCCCTCATACTCAACAAAAAAATGTGATATTCAGCACTTGAGTGCAATCTCAAAAATGACAGAATGATCTTGGTTAGTTTCCAGGGCAAATCATTCATCATCACAGTAATCCAAGTCTATGCCCCAGCCACTAAAATCAAAGAAGCTGAAGTTGAATGGTTCTGTGAAGACCTACAAGAGTTTCTGGAACTAACACCGTGAAAAGACGTCCTTTTCAACATAGGGGATTGGAATGCAAATGTGGAAAGCTAAGAGATAGAACACACAATCAAGTTTGGCCCTGGAGTGCAAAGTGAAGTGCAGCAAAGACTAAGAGCTTTGCCAAAACAACATGCTGGTCACAGCAAACACCCTCTTCCAACAACATAAGACACGACCCTGCACATGGACATCACCAGATGGTCAATACCAAAATCAGACTGATTATATTCTTTGCGGCTAAAGATGAAGAAGCTCTATATAGTCAGCAAAAACAAGACCTGGAGCTGACTATGGCTTAGATCATGAGCTTCTTATTGCAAAATTCAGGCTTAAATTGAAGAAAGTAGGGAAAACCACTGGACCATTCAGGGATGACCTAAATCAAATCCCTTATGATTATACAGTAGAGGTATTGAATAGATTGAAGGAATTAGATCTAGTAGACAGACTGCCTGAAGAACTGTGGATGGAGGTTAGTAACATTTTACAGGAAGCACTGACCAAAACCATCCCAAAGAAAAAGAAATGCAAAAAGGCAAAACGGTTGTCTTAGGAGGCCTTACAAATAGCTGAGAAAAGAGAAATGAAAAGCAAAGGAGAAAGGGAATGCTATATCCAACTAAATGCAGAGTTTCAGAGAACAGCAAGGAGACTTAAGAAAGCCTAAATTAAGTCAACAATTCAAAGAAATAGAGGAAAACAATAGAATGAGAAGACTAGCAATCTCATCCAGAAAATTAGAGATACCAAGAGAATATTTCATGCAAAGATGCATTCAATTAAAGACAGAAATGGCAAGGATCTAATAGAAGCAGAAGAGATTAAGAAGAGGTGGCAAGAATACACTGAAGAACTATACAAAGAAAGATCTTTACGGTCCATATAACCATGATGGTATGGTCACTTACCTAGAGCCAGACATTCTGGACTATGAAGTCGAGTGGGCCTTAGGAAGAATTACTATGAATAAAGCTATTAGATGATGGAATTCCAGCTGAGGTGTTTTAAATCTTAAAAGATGATGCTATTAGAGTGCTGTACTCAATATGCCAGCAAATTTGGATAGCACAGCAGTGGCCACAGGATGAAAAGCCAGTTTTCATTAGAATCCTAAAGAAAGACAATGCCAAAGAATGTTCAGACTACCACACAATTACATTCACTTTGCATTCTAGCAAGGTAAATCTCAAAATTCTCAAAGCTAGACTTCAACAGTATGTGGACCAGTATGCGGACTTCCAGATGTACAAGCTGGATTTAGAAAAGACAGAGGAACTAGAGATCAAATTGCCAACATCCGCTGGATCATAGAAAAATCAAGGGAATTTCAGAGAAACATCTACTCCTGCTTTATTGAGTGTGCCAAAGTCTTTGACTGTGTGGATCACAACAAACTGCGGAAAATTCTTAAACAGGTGAGAATACCAGACCACCTCGCCTGCCTCCTGAGAAATCTGCATGCAGATCAAGAAACAACAGAACCAGAAGTGGAACAAAGGACTGGTTCCAAATTGGGAAAGGAGTAAGTCAAGCCTGTATATTGTCACCCTGCTTATTTAACTTCTATGCAGAGTACATCATGAGAAATTCTGGGCTGGATGAAGTACAATCTGGAATCAAGATTTTCAGAAGAAATATGAACAACCTCAGATAGGCAGATGACACCACCCTTATGGCCAAAACTTAAGATTCTTTTGTTGAGGGTGAAAGAGGAGAGTGAAAAAACTGGTTTAAAACTCAACATTCAAACAACTAAGATCATGGCATCTGGTCTCATCACTTCATGCCAAACAGACTGGAAAAAAGTGGAAACATTGGCAGATTTTATCTCCTTGGGCTCTAAAATCACTACAGACTGTGACTGCAGTCATGAAATTAAGACATTTGCTCCTTGGAAGAAAAGCTAGGACAAATCTGGATGGCATATTAAAAAGCAGAGAAATTGCTTTGCCATATAGTCAAAGCTATAGTGTTTCCAGTAGTCACGTATATATATGAAAGCAGGACCATACAGAAGACTGAGAGCCAAAGAACCGATGCCTTCAAATTGTGGTGCTGCAGAAGACTCTTGAGAATCCTTTGGACAGCAAAGAGATCAAACTAGTCAATCCTAAAGGAAGTCAATCTTGCATATTTATTGGAAGGACTGATGCTGAAGCTGAAGCTCCAATACTTTGGCCACCTGATGTGAAGAGCTGACTCATTTGAAAAGACCCTGATGCTGGGAAAGATTGAGGGCAGGAGGAGAAGGGGACGACAGAGGATGAGATGGTTGAATGGCATCACCAACTCAATAGACATGAATTTGAGCAAGCTCTGGGAAATAGTGAAGGACAGAGAAGCCTGGAGTGCTGCAGTCCATGGAATCACAAAAAGTCGGACATGGCTTAGTGAGTGGACAACAACCAACAACCACCTCCACTCCCCTAGGCTTCCAAGAGACTGAAATGAAACAGTATGTGACAAGTCACTTTGCAGATGGCAAGGGCTGTGATGGGGAGGCCAGGGTTTCTGGGAAGTCCTGAGGTCTCAGGGGATGGGTCCCTGAGGCAACTGGCTCTGATGGATGGCCAAGGCTGAAATCAACTGAGGCTTTCCAGGTGTCACAGTGATGCCACCAACCAAGGACAGCAAAGAGTCCCTCCTCAAAATAAGTCAGAATGCGTGTTTTAGCCGTTGTCCATAAAGTGTTGCAAAGGGATCCTTTTTAATTCATTTGAATGAATTCATGTTATTTGAGACGGAGAGGGAAATGACAACCCACTCCAGTATTCTTGCCTGGGAAATCCATAGACAGAGGAGCCTGGCAAAGAGTTCAACAGGACTTAGCCACTAAACAAAACAACAAATGTTGCCTGAGATGCTCATTACTGGGGTGACCACCACTGAAGGGCTTTCTGGAACATTGGCTTTTTGGAAGAAAAATCAAAAACAAAAGACAAATACTGTTAAGGAGACTCAAGACAAGCTGGTCTCCCCAATTGCTGTTACTTTACCATTGTTATTAAATCCCTTAAATTTACTTTTTATATCTTCCTCTATAACTCTTAGCCCATGCCATCACTTCCCATTACTAGCAATTCTCATTCTTTATAAGCACTGCATAGCTTCCATGATGGTTTTACAGCCGGTACATATTTAGAGTCTCTCATTGTTCTCCTCAGACATGCATTTGTTTCTGGTTGCTCTGAGGCGCTGATGGGCATTATATCTCACCCCCCACTCCCTAGCAGGTGACCTTGAGGGATCCAAGGTATTTCTTTCCTCCCAGCTTCTGGAGGTTTTCACATCTCCAAGCTATTCCTGGAAGAACAGAGCCGTTAATCCCAGGAACAAATGACAACCACAGAAAACCTCCTGGGGTAACAGAAAGACATGGATGCCTTGTTCTCCTTCACAATGAGGGCTTGACGGAGGCAAAGCTGTAACTTTAACCCGCAACCAAGTCCCCTCTCCCGCCTTCCATGGTGAGGTCCATCCAGGTCACCCACCTGTAGCAGAGATGCAGAATCACATTGCTCAATCTGAATGCAGACTCTACCACAACTTTACTTGGTTTAAGTAATTAAAAGCATGAAGATGCTGAACTTTCAACATTCCAAGCCACAGTGGGACCCCTTGCTTTCTTTTGTCATTAATTCAATCCAGACATTGGGTTTCTGAGGAATTACTGTTTTCTCAGTGCTCCAGAAAGAACCACAGAGGTTGAGAGAAGGAGATGAGAAATCATCTCCTCCTGGGACTCGTCCTACAGTGATAACACCTATGAGGGGCTTTGGAACCAGAGCAATCTGAGTCAGACCCTGGGCTCTGCCTGGCACCAAGGCTGGGCATTAGGTGAGTCTCGGAGGCTTTTCCTGCTCTGTGACACGAACCTCATGACTGCCTGCTTCACAGAATTGCCGTGAAGTCGTGAATCATGAAATTCCAGATGTTCAAGCTGGTTTTAGAAAAGACAGAGGAACCAGAGATCAAATTGCCAACATCCACGGGATCATGGAAAAAGCAAGAGAGTTCCACAAAAACATCTATTTCTGCTTTATTGACTATGCCAAAGCCTTTGACTGTGTGGATCACAATAAACTGGAAAATTCTGAAAGAGATGGGAATACCAGACCACTTGACCTGCCTCTTGAGAAATCTGTATGCTGGTCAGGAATCAACAGTTAGAACTGGACACGGAACAACAGACTGGTTCCAAATAGGAAAAGGAGGACGTCAAGGCTATATATTGTCACCTTGCTTATTTAACTTCTGTGCAGAGTACATCATGAGAAACGCTGGGCTGGAGGAAGCACAAGCTGGAGTCAAGATTGCCGGGAGAAATATCAATAACCTCAAATATGCAGATGACACCACCCTTATGGCAGAAAGTGAAGAAGAACTAAAGAACCTCTTGATGAAAGTGAAAGAGAAGAGTGAAAAAGTTGGCTTAAAGCCCAACATCCAGAAAACTAAGATCATAGCATCTGGTCCCATCACTTCATGGGAAATAGATGGGCAAACAGTGGAAACAGTGGCTGACTTCATTTTTCTGGGCTCCAAAATCACTGCAGATGGTGATTGCAGCCATTAAATTAAAAGACGCTTGCTATTTGGAAGGAAACCAGACAGCTTATTAAAAAGCAGAGACATTACTTTGCCAACAAAAATCCATCTAATCAAGGTTATGGTTTTTCTAGTAGTCATGTATGGATGTGAGAGTTGGACTATAAAGCTGAGTGCTGGAGAATTGATGATTTTGAACTGTGATGTTGGAGAAGACTCTTGAGAGTCCCTTGGACTGCAAGGAGATCCAACCAGTCCATCCTAAAGGAGATCAGTCCTGGGTGTTCATTGGAAGGACTGATGTTGAAACTGAAACTCCAATACTTTGACCACCTGTTGCTAAGAGCTGACTCATTTGAAAAGACCCTGATGCTGGGAAAGATTGAGGGCAGAAAGAGAAGGAGATGACAGAGAATGAGATGGTTGGACGGCATCACCAACTCAATGAACATGGGTTTGGGTGGACTCTGGGAGTTGATGATGGACAGGAAGGCCTGGCATGCTGCAGTTCATGGGATCGCAAAGAGCTGGACATGACTGAGTGACTGAATTGAGCTTAACTGAACTGAGGAGGTTATCACACACATGGGAGGTCCCAAGCAGGCAGACAGGCAATTCAGAAATGAGCCACATCTTGTGATCATAGGGAAAGTGGTATAGTCATGCAAATGTTTATATTCCCATATAAATGGTGATTGGAAGCAAGATACAAAGGCAAATATTTGAAGTGAATCTGTTTAATGGGCTTCCTGGTGGCTCACATGGTAAAAAATCTGCCTGCAATGCAGGAGACCTGGGTTTGATCCTTGGGTTGGGAAGATCCCCTGGAGGAGGGTGTTACCCATGCCAGTATTCTTGCCTGGAGAATTCCATGGACAAAGGAGCCCGGTGGGCTACAGTCCATGGGGTTGCAAAGAGACGTACATGACTGGGAGACTAATACACATACATACTGTTTGATGTAATAAGAAGTGATTTTAAAATTTTATAATATTCCCTGCATCCCCTTTTGACCTGTTGAGACATTCAGGAGCCATCGATAAAACCACTAATAAGAACACCAAAACAATAACCCACATCAGTGGAGGACTTACCAGTAATAACTGAAGCAACAATCCAACTGTTATTCCAATAGCATTATTAATATTATATTTTAAAATGTTACTTTAATTATTAATATTATAATTAATAGTTATATTATTAATATTATAATATCATTATACTACTATTGTAACATAGGATATAGTAGTAGAATATTACTATTATTATTAATATTCTATCAATTTTGTTGCTTAGTCATTAAGTCATGTCCAACTCTTCTGCAACCCCCTGGAGTGTCCTCTGTCCCTAGGATTTTCCAAGCAAGAATACTGGAATGAGTTGTCATTTCCTTCTCCAGGGTATCTTCCCAACCCAAGGATTGAACCTGTGTCTCCTGCATTGCAGGTGGATTCTTTACTGCTTGAACCACTGGAAAAGCCCTGCATTCTATCAATGAGTCCTGCTGGTAGAGAGTTTAGAGTATGCCAGACACCGTTCTAAGCATGGTGCATATGCAACCCATTTCATTTAATCCATACAGGGAAACAAAGACTATATAAGAAATAGATACTATTTTTGCCCCTACGCTTAAAATGAAAAACTGACTCATAGAGAGATGGATCACAGTGCCTGAGGTTAAACCAGTGAAGGTGGGATCTGAACTGAGTGGTCCTTGTCCATCACCTACATCCTGAACCACCACCCACATTTTGACCCATCATGGTCTGGAGGCCGTCTTCAGGCCTGAATGTACCATTGATCACCCCTCATGTGTCCACTAGAATTCCTTGGTTTACATGCAAAGGAGTTAAGGCAGACATGTTTGGTCCAATGCTGCACTCAAGCTTTCGTCATGGAGATAAGTCTCATTACTGGCAGTTGGTGTCAATGTGGGTTTATGGCTTCTACAATAGAAGTTTAATCCACATAAAATGATAAACAGATGTGATTTCCATTTGATTTAATGCATCCGGTCACCATTCTTTTTCAGTATCACCTTCTCCCTAGGTCTAATCAACTCTGTGTAGAGAAGCAGTAGACAGAAACTGAGTAAACAGAAGAACAACTCTTATTCAAAAGGAAAATGAAGGAACTGGTAAGAAAGATGTACAGAGTGGGGAAATCAGCAAGTCTTCACCCGAAATGGATCTTGGAGTAAACTGCTCTGGGTTCAAGTCCAGACTCTGCCACAAATGGACCTGTGACAATAAGCAAGTTATTTCAGCGTGTGGTATGAATTTCCTAGGGCGGCCGTGACAAAGCCCATCAGAATTCGGGGCATAAACAAAGAAGATTACTGTTATTAGCCCACAGAACCACTTCCCTATCATCGGCAATGGAGTTTCTGTGCACAGCTGCACACAGATGTGTGAGAGTGTGTATGTATAATCACTTCTGTCCAGAGGAAATTGGGCCTTTCCAAGATCTTTGGTGTCTGGGAATCTGCAGCTTGCTTTGTGTGTCTCAGCTTTCTTTTTTCCCTTTCATCTCACCTTTCTAAGCATCAGGTTTTTCTGCAAAATGGGGGATATAAGACCTGAAACCTAATTAACTGAGTTAATACACATAAAGTGTTCACAGTGCACCTTGAATGTCCAAATGCATCTCACTGGCTATTTTTAGTTTGAGGGTCATTACTTTATAGATTTGTTGTTGTAATAAAATGAGGTACTGTGTCCAAGTACCACCACAATGCTGGGCATATGGCAGGCAGTGGCCAGTTAGCGATGGATGTTAATTTTAGGAAGAAAGTAGGGATGCTTAGGTTCAAAATCTTGAGGTCAGCATTCCTGGACAGAGTGGAAGCTTCCAGAGCTCTCTTTCATTGACCTCAAGGTCAGAAATGGGGAGACCACCGACCAGCATCTGCTGCCTGTCTTCTGTTTGCAATGTTCCAAATTCTGAATTACATAGTTCTGTGTCCCCTAGTGTGAGTGGATGAGTTATTTAACTGTGAATTAAATGCAGTGACTTAAAGGTGAAAATGTTAGTCGCTCAGTCTTTGACTCTTTGCTACCCCATGGACTATACCCCGCCAGGCTTCTCTGTCCATGGGATTTCCCAGGCAAGAATACTGGAGTGGGTAGCCGTTCCCTTCTCCAGGGGGTCTTCCCAACCCAGGTATCAAACCTAAGTCTCTGGCAGTGAGAATCAGGCTCAGACAGATACTATACCATCTGAGCCAGCAGGGAAGCCCTACAGGGCCTTGAGTTCTGCTTGAGGGGTGATTTGTTTACCTACAAGTTACCCTCCGTCTCTGCTATTGTCGTCTCCATTTTCAAGAGGATGAAACAGAGGCACAGAGAGGTTAAGTGACTTGCCTGAGATCCCACAGCAGTGAGTGGGGAAGCTGAGTACATACTGCAGGGCTCTGGCGCAGGGCCCTCTGTCTTAGGCAGGAGAGCTGTTCCTTAGGCAGAATCATTCAGCCTACCCGTTCACTCCAAGAGGCAAAAGGCAGCAGCCATCTGGACCATCTGAAGGCCCCCAGCATGTGTGATGGACTGCCATCCCACCCCAGCGGCTCAGAGCCTGAAAACAGAGCCCCTCACGCCACGGGCTGATTCCCTCGCACACGCGGTCAATCAGCCCGAAACAACCATTGCAAATCCATTTCCTGTTTTGACAGCTCAGCCGTCCACCGTGTCACTGCTCTCAAACGGGTCCCTTGCCTGCCAGCCCTGCTGGAGCTTCTGGAGCTCCGCCGTGCTTCTAATCAGGATCCCATGCAACCACAGGGGGCGAGAGGGGGGAATCAATCCCACGGAAAGCTGCACAGATGGATGGTCTGAAGGGCTGACGTCTAAATGTGCTAAGTGTTCACAGACTCCCCGGGCCCCCAGGGTGTTGAGGCCTTCAGCCTTCAGCTTCTCAGCGTCACTCAGAAAGGTGAGAATGGGCATTCTGACTCACTGGAAGCAGCTGCCTGCACCCAGCACCCCACCCCTGCACCAGTGTGGCTAAGCACATGTGCGAGAGACGGAGAGAAAGTCCTTTCCTGCAAACTCAAGCTCTGCCACTAACTAGCCCGGTGACCCTAAAAGTCACTTACATTTTTGGAACTCCAGTTTTCTCATCTGGAAAATGAAGAGTTTGGATCACCTTCAGTGTTTTCAAACTCAGAGGAATCCTAGAAATTTCGGGAGTGCTTGGCCTCATTTAAAATCCTGAGCTTGATAAAAAGAGAAGTCTGTTGCAGAATTCTATTCCCGAGAGTGTGACAGTCACCACGCACCTTCCCTGAGCCCTGCTGGGGAAAGGACACCGTCCAGGGGGCAGGGCAGCAGACAGGTGTCACGCTGACTTGTCTCACACTTTGCTTCCTGCCAAATGACTGTTACTTTAGCAGTAGCTTCTTCTAATCTGTTCACTGATAGGGCAATCAAACGACCAGTATTTAATGCCAGTGTGGGCCTAAGCTAGTAGTCGAGTTCAAATCCCACAAGCTCTCTGAGCTCAGAAAGAAAGGGAAAGGGAAAGTCACTCAGTCGTGTCTGACTCTTTGTCACCCTATGGACTGCATAGTCCATGGAATTCTCCAGGCCAGAACACTGGAATTGGGTAGCCTTTCCCTTCTCCAGGGGCTCGTCCCACCTCAGGGATTGAACCCAGGTCTTCTGCATTGCAGGCAGATTCTTCACCAGCTGAGCCACAAGGAAAGCCCAAGAATACTCGAGCGGGTAGCCTACCCCTTCTCCAGTGGGTCTTTCCAACCCAGGAATTCAACTGAGGTCTCTTGCATTGCAGGCGGATTCTTTACCAACTGAGCTTTCAGGGAAGCCCTCCAAGCTCAGAGTACCAGCTAAAAACCATGGATACTAATGTCTCCCTTGGAGGTAGGGAGAACTAGAGAAATTAGCATACACGGAACTGCCTGACATGTCTGTGAAAGTGGTTTTAGTTGCTCAGTTGTGTATGACTATTTGGACTCTATGGACTGACTAGCCCACCAGCCTCCTCTGTCTGGGAAATTCTCCAGGCAAGAATACTGGAGTGGGTATTCTGCATTGCAGGCAGATTACTTACCATCTGAGCCACCAGGGAAGCCTCTGCGATCCTCAAGATATGCACATTTCTCTTTCCTAAGAGAACCAAAGCACAGTGTTTGACTGACTGTGCCATGGAAAGTAAAGACAAGGATTCGGGCTCCCAGAATTGTTTGACTTGGCTGCAAAGTAGAGCCACTTCGAGTGGCTGTCTATGTGTGCTGGGAACGGCAGAAGAAAACATTCACCATGTATCTGGAGAGGGGAGCCACTGCTCTTCAAAGCAAGTAAGTCTTGGCTCCCTCATGCAAAGATTTTTCTAGGATTCCTCTTTGGAAACTAATTTTAAAAACAGAGAAATGTTAAAGCACATGATCGTTGGTGGTAATTTGATCATCCATTCAGCAAAACCTCGTTGGAATAAGTGCTTTGTGTCAGTTTTGGAGATACTAGGAAAGGTGATTGTGAATATCTAAGTGTTCATGTTGTTGGAGTTGAGACTCCAGGCTCCCAAGGCAAGTGGCATGGGTTTGATTCCTGGTTGGGGAACTAAGATCCCACACACCGCCTGATGTGGCAAAAAAAAAAAACCACCACAGACATACAAAAAAAAAAAAAAAACACCAGAAAAAAGTGTTCCTGTTGTGATTTTACCATTGATGCTATGGTGGTGGTTGTCTTCATTATTTTTTATAATGATATCCATCTTCCAAAGCATTCAGTAGCCTGTTGTTTTGGAGGTCGAAAATTATTTGGTGCTAAGTAGAGCAACTCAGGAAACACTCAATGGAGAAACAGTTCAGAGTATCTTCATCCCATTTTCTCATAAAGTGCTGTTCCTTACAATCATATTTTACCTTAGTAACACCACTGTGGAAAAGGAATGATTGTTCCTATTTTATGGATGAGAAAACTGAGGCAGAGAGAGAATATAAGTCTTATCTGTCATCACATGGCTGAGCTGCCATTAAAAGCCAGATTCCCTTAAATATAGCCAATATTGTATAATATCTATATATGCAGTCTACCACTTAAAAACTGTGTATGTTGTACACCTGAAACTTATACAGTATCATAAGTCAACTATACTTCAATTTTTTTAAAAAGTAAAAAATTCCAGATTCCCTGATGCAAACTAAAAAGTGTGTTTCTGACTCTCTGCAATACCATGGACTGTATAGCCTACCAGGCTCCTCTGTCCATGGACTTTTCCAGCAAGAATACTCAAGTGGATTGTCATTTCCTTCTCCAGAGGATCTTCCTGACCTAGGAACTGAACTTGAGTCTCCTGCTTCTCCTGCACTGGCAAGTGGATTATTTACCACTGCACCACCTGGGAAGCCCCAAGTTAGTGAGAGTGACGCAAAATAACTAGGCCCATCCTCCCATCGTTATGGAAGATCTCCTCACCAGCCCAATTCCTCATCCCTCCCTGTATCCACACCCTTCATGAATGAGTTCCATTTGGAAAGTTTTTTCCTTCCAAGGAAAGAATACTGTCTACCCTTTGACTTTAGGTGCAACCATGTGACTTGCCTTGGAGGAAAGTTGGCAGGTGTAATATCACCAGTGGCGTGACTGGGTTCCTGTGCTCTGGTCACAGAGAGAGCAGGCCTGGATTAGTACACCTCACCCTGGAGGAGGATGAGAGACACGTGGAGCGAGCCAAGAGGCCCAGATGATTCTTGCTGAGACTAATGGGCCAGCAGACATATGACCAAACTCAGTCAAGATCAGCCAACCTCCACCTGATCCTTCAGCTAAGTACATGCTTACTGTTGTATGTCACTGGAATACTGGGCTTACTTGTTATGCAGCTTTATTGTGAGTAGCTTGTATATCATCTCATTCTGTTTTTAGATCACAGTAGTAGCTATAGTGTGATGCAGTTCTCTTCAATGTAAGTTTCAATATGCCAAGGACCCACTCAGGAGCTCAAACAAAAGATAAATACAGCAGGTCTTCCCAGAGCATCTATCTTACTAGATAAGACATTCAAAGCATTATATCTGTGTTTAAAAGCTGCATTTGGTTATAATACACCACAAGATGCAAGGTTTGTATGAATTAACAGAAGACATTAGACCTTGATGACATTTTCCTTATTCGAGGGGTCCACTGAAGACTTCCCTCTACAACCCCTAGGACAACCTCTCTGTGATACGAGTACTTTGGTGAGAAAATGAAGTACTGATCTAATAGGAACTTGGACTAAGAAGCACAGGGATTCTAGAGTTTTCTACCATATGGCCTTAGGCGAGTTCCTAGTCCTCTTTTTCCTCATTTATTAAATGGGCTCTGGGCTCCCATGCAGGAGTGTGAGGAAAATCAAATAGCATAAGGGATTTTCAGTTGCCAGTTTAAGGTATGGATGTTTCTTAAGACCGAATAAATAAATAACAATGACAGCAGCAAAGAGAAGTTTCTGTTGGCACAAACAAGTCTTTGCACCTTCCTCTAGCCATTGCTCTGCTTAGGAACTACAGGCAGTAAGATCCGTCTCTTGGAATCCACAAGAAGCATACAGGACTCAGGGGGACCTCGAAATCACAGCGTGCTTGTGCCAAGACCCTAATGAGGGGCTTTAACACTGGTGCTACTATTATTTATTGTCCAGAAGTGTTTACAGAGGCCGGCGGGGGTTGGCTCACTGTCCAGAACCTTCAGGCCGACACGGTCTCTTCCTGCAAAGAAATGAAGCCTTGAAATATTGTGTTTTTATTTGTGCCCTGGGCTTTCTCAAAACTAACATACCCTCTGCTGTGCTTTTCCTTTCTGTGCTTTAATGCTCTCGTCCTCAGCAGGGGAAAATAATAAATGGAAGAATTTGCAGACCGTGGATCGAAGTCTCGAGACCCTGTGGTATCTCTAAGCCCTTTGGGTTTAGAAGTTAGAGAACCCAGCTGTCCAAACGAGAAACCTGAGGCTCAGCGCCCCCACTTCCCTCCTTCCCCACTCCTACGCCCCCTCCCAGGCTCCACCTGTCTGCCCTGCCTCCAGCAGGAAGCGCACCCACCTGTGTGGGTTGTACCTGGATATTTGCCCTCAAGGGAGCCTCCCTACCTGCCCTGCAGCCCACGTCTTGACCCCATTGCCTCTGGCCTTGACTGTCTGTGCCAGCCTCACAGTTGCTCTCCTCCCATTCTGCCTGCTCTACAACAGATCCCTCTTTCTGAGCCCAAGAGCTAATGGTTTCTTCAGTGTTCTCCCGTCACCAGTGGGAGAGGTCCAAGTTCCTTAATCTAGAATACAAAGACCTTTCCAACCTGGCTCCAGCTCTCCCATTCAGCTCCTTGCTTCCCCTCCCTCCCTGGCACAGGACACTCGAGTCATGCCAATTTGGTCAAGATTCCCATCCCATAGTACCTTCTCCTGTCTTTGTCAGGTCTCCCTTTCTCTGCCTGGGAGATTTCCATTTGACCACTCAATTCCGAGTCAACTCTGATCACCTTGGGCAAGATTTTCACTCATCAGTAAAAGTTTAACGAGGCCCCTGGAACAGGGCCAGCTTGATGGACATGGAACCTGAGCAGTTTCATGGATCCCATACCTGGAAGGACCCACGGTTTGATCTGATGCTCTACTATCACCATCTTGAAATTCTTCATTCTTGAAATTCTTGTCTTTGAACTGGTGCTTCATAAGTGAAATCCCATGGGGCCATAGAGAATGCCCAGGCGCAGAGGAGGCACACAACTCCGTGTGCTGCGATTCCTTGTCACACCATCCACACCTAGTGTTCATGAGGCCATATGGGCACAGAAGCCCTG
The DNA here is from genome assembly GCA_006408675.1 of Madoqua kirkii. Taxonomy (NCBI): domain Eukaryota; kingdom Metazoa; phylum Chordata; class Mammalia; order Artiodactyla; family Bovidae; genus Madoqua; species Madoqua kirkii. The sequence continues at coordinate 64,906 of SJYC01041277.1, forward strand.
TGCACCCACAATGCGGGAGTTGAACGAGACTCAAAGCAAGTTCAAGGTAAGCGTGTTACGTCTGTGACTGAGTAGCAGGCGTCTCTGACAGCCTCCAGAGGCCAGGCTTCTCACTGCAACTGGAACTTGTATCAAGTTCAGAAAGAAGGCAATGCTATTCTAGGAAGCACTAATAACCAAGAAATCCTACCACATCCCTTCCATCTCCTGCCACTTCCCTGCATCAGCCAATCTCACTCTGAGAGTGATGACATACGAGGAAAGGAAAAATCGACTGGCCCCTGGTTCCTTTCTGTCCTTCCTCACTCATCAGTGAGCTAAGAGCATTGGTGGAATGTATGCACATCAAGAGGTGAAATGAGAAGAAGGAGTTACTTCAGGGCAGATTCCTTTGTTCCGGTAAGGATGAACCACATGTGCGCATCTGAGCTGTGAGCATGGAGTTCCTGACATTCTGCATGAGAGCTAAATGCTCTTAGATTTGCCCTGAAAGCTGGCATCACACAATTTAAAGATAGATGATGCAAATCATGCTAATACTTTTTATTTAGACTGCTGCTAAATGGTGAAATTGTTAAGACACCTTGAGAGTTCAAGAAAGAGGCCACAAGAGAAGCTTTATATTTTTGTGACTTTGAAGTCATTTTCCCCTGTTTGTGAAAAAGGGGCCTCCCATTTGTGTTTTGCATGCAGCTGGCCTTGCCCAAGGAGACAGACAAGACCAGGAGGTGTCTCTTGCCCTCAGGGACCGGAGGACCTAGAGCAAAGACAAGTGTGAGACAGGTGTTACAACCACAGACCTGGGATCACAGCTCCATGTCCATTCCCCTCCCAGTACCTGGGTCATCTTGTGGTCACTGTTTACCATCCTTCCACCCTCTAGACGGTGGAGCCATGAGACCCAGGCCCTGGTACCCAGGACTCCTCAGTGAGTGCCTCCTGAATGAACAGATGACCTCTGACTTGGTACCCTCTTTGTCTGCATCATTAATTGATCCCCATTCAATGGAGACATATTTTAGAGATGCTTGTTTTGAACTGAATCTCTCTTGGCTACTCTTTTTAAAGGGAATACGCGCACACACACACACGCACACACACACACGCACACACACACACACACACACGCACACTGCAATTGCTTCTTGTTGAGACTATAAGGACACAAAGATTAACCAGAGGTGATATGTGCCTGGGCCCCCCAGGGCTCTCACACAAGCTGATGTCTTCCATGGATCTCCATTATCAGACCCCAAACCAGAAATCCAAGGGCTTGTCTGATTGCCAAATCCTAGAACTTTGGCAACACGTGTCAACCCTCCCCGACGTGACTACTCCCAGGTAGTCACATGTCGCTGCAATCTCCTAAGCATGTGTCTGCCTTGTGCAATTGATTTCATTGAATGAATGAATAGGCTGGATCAAAGGATGTAAAACAGAGTCTCAAGCTACAGTAACACAAGCTACCGTCCAGCTAGAGTTTGCTCCTGACCCTCCTGCCCTACAGCAGGGCTTGGTGGGCATGCAATTTGTTGGTATTGTAGCACGGACCCAGAGACCCACTGGCCCTTATTGCCTTGGGCTGAGGGTAGGTAGCCAGATTGATCACATCTAAATCCACCTTTTCAGAGGGTGTTGGGTGGACAGGTTAAGGGTACATGCTTCAGAGCTAGACAGATAAGGTTCTAATCCCATCAGTCTGCTACTTTCTGCAACTGTGGGTAAATCACTTATTGCTTCTAAGACTCAGCCTACCTGCAAAATGTAGGGTGAGGAGGAGTACCTCATGAGATTTTACAGAAGAATTTTATATAATGTATATTTTAATTTTTATGTAATGTTTATTTTTTAATTGGTAGTTCTGGCAGTGATGGTTATCCTTGTTTTTATCCATACTCTAGACACACACAGAAATCTTAAAGCAGTCACAATGAGGAAATATTTATAGCTTTCAACGTTGTAAGAGCTTTCTTCTGTACAACATGGCCCCAAGATGTTTTTCATGGACTAGCGTAAGTGAGTAACAGGAGAGAAGTACAGCAAAGGACAGAAGGCTGGACAAGCATTCAGTGAACTGAACAGAGGCCAGGTCTCTCCCTGTTTCCACTAAAGGCAAAGCTGCTCCCCACTTCCCAGGCCCCTTCACCACCCTCTCATCACCCCACTCTTGGTGCCCTCAGATCCTGGTGACTTTGTCTTCACATGTTCATTCACCAAACACTGACTGACTGTGCACAATGTGGCTAGCACTGTGCTGGCCACAGTGGGTCTGTGGAGAACAAGAAAGAGGTCCTCTGCCCTCATGGAACTTATGGTCTGGCGGAGGAAGGCAGACCCTAACCAGACACATTTCATTACATATTGTGGTCAGGATTCTGAGGAGACTGCATAGGGAGGGAATCGAGAGGTAGGAGAAGAGAAGGACCTCCTGAAAAGGGAGTTGAGATTTATTAGAGATAGAATTAAATGGAGCTGGCCAGGCAAAAAGGCATGAGAAGGGCTTCCATGGCAGAGGAAGCAGTGTGTGCAAAGGCCCTGTGGTAGGAATGAGTTCCATGGATGTGGCTGGACTATAGGAAGCAAGGCAGAGATGGCATAAAGGAGCTCACATTTACTGAGCACTTAGCACCCTTCTAAGGGTTCCAGATGTACTGACTCACTTAATTCTCACAACAATCATTTGAAAGAGCTATTATTTTTTTTGTTAATCTTCATTTTTGTGGAAGAGAAGCTGAGATCCAGAGAAGTTAGGTGGCTAGCTCACAGCTACCCAGATAATCAGTCATTGAACCTGGGTTCAGTCTCAGGCAGTCTTGCTCCAAAGCCCTGCCCGACCCACTGAGCTGCCTTCCACAGAGGAGGCTGCAGAGGCAGCCAGAGGATTGTAGAGGCCGGGTTAGGGAGTCAGTTTTCCTTCAAACTGCTCTTGTCTTTGTTCTCTAGATTTGAATCCTAATTCTCCTTCTAGCTAAATGACTGGCCCAAGACAAATTCCTCAGCCAGCCTTTATTTCACTGCACATCTGTCTATTGCATACCTACTATGTGCCAGTCATGGTGCAGAGGTGAGAGAAGAGACAATGGTGAGCAAAAGCAAGGGTGGACCTACCATCTGAAGGTTCAAGTGGACCTTCAGTCTACTTGAAGTAAGAGGGTAATCGAAGAGTCAAATGGAGATAAGGGCTCTGCGGGCAGAAGCACAATCCCGGGAGAAGCGGTAATGAGGGTCCAGTCTGGACTAGGAGTCAGGAATGCTTTCCCCAAGGAATCCGCATGTGAGCTGAGTCTGGAAGGGATAAGAAGGAAATATTCTGATGAAGCAAGAGGCTGAAATAGAAATCGGGCTGCCTGATAACAGAACACCCAGTTACATTTGAATTTCACATAAACAACTAATAATGTTTAGTATAAGTATGTTCCAAGTATACAAACAGTGCTCAGTAAAGCTCAGGAGCTACCAAGCTACCTTCTCCTACTCCTCCTCTTCTTCCTCTCCACCATCATTATCTCCTTTTCTTTTACAACTGCCTCCAACCAATTCTAGATCCTATTACCAGCCCCTTGCTGTCTAGCTGCCTTCATTTTTCCCTAACCGCCTTCATTTTGGAGTGGCTGCAGTTGTCAGTCCTCCAATTACTGGGACTAAGTGACTGAGAATTAGACCTGGAGATCCTACACATCTGGTTCTCATGACAATCTTTAAGATGCTAAAATCATGACTTGAAGTAAAATCACTCTGTTCATACTTATGGTTCTAAAAAAAAAAATGAAAGAAAGGAAAAGAGTGGAGTGGCAAGCTTCTGATCATTATCTTTTTTCTGATCAAAAAACCCTAGAAGTGAATATTTTGTTTGATGTCCACTGAAGATATTGCACGACAATGTTCTTGCTGCAAGTGTTATTATACTCTAGAAAGAAATAGCTGCTACAGAAAGGGGGCTTCCCTGGTGGCTCAGATGGTAAAGAATATGCCTGCAATGCAAGAGACCCAGGTTCGATCCCTGGGTTGGGAAGATTCCCTGGAGAAGTGAATGGCAGCCCACTCTAGTATTCTTGGCTGGAGAATTCCATGGACAGAGGAGCCTGATGGGCTTTGAGGGGTCTCAAAGAGTCTGACACGACTGAGCACCTAACACTTTCTTTCACATGCAGTCAGTTACTACAGCAGAGGCTCCAAGAGAAGCATTTCTTTCTGTTACATACATAAGCTAGCCAGGTAGCTGCTATGCTGCAGATACCCTCAGTTCAATTCAGTTGCTCAGAGTTGTCCGATTCTTTCTGACCCCATGGACTACAGCACACCAGGCTTTCCTGTCCATCACCAATTCCTGGAGCCTGCTCAGACTCATGTCCATCGAATCAGTGATGCCATCCAACTGTCTCATCCTCTGTCATCCCCTTCTCCTCCTACCTTCAATCTTGCCCAGCATCAGAGTCTTTTCCAGTGAGTCAATTCTTTGCATCAGATGGCCAAAGTATTAGAGTTTCAGCTTCAGCATCAGTCCTTCCAATGAATATTCAGGACTGATCTCCTTTAGGATTGACTGGTTGGGTCTCCTTGCAGTCCAAGGGACTCTCAAGAGTCTTCTCCAACACCACAGTTCAAAAGCATCAGTTCTTTGTCACTCAGATACCCTAGCTTGTTGTTATATTATCTTTAAGGTGTTGTTTAATTGTCTGCCTCTGATCATTCCAACATCGGATGTCTTTGTAGGTCTATTTCTACTGTCTGTTACTTCTGTGGATTATTCCTCATGGAGTCCTGTTTCCTTGTTTTGTTATATTAAGTAAATAAATGAGCAAATGCTTCCACTGAGTCCACCAGCACTCTGTTTATACATGAACCAATGGGAAGTGAAGAAAAGATGCTGAAGATGGTACAGCCCTGCCCTGAAGGGCACAACACAGAGCTTGTGCCAATCACACTCATATCTTTGGAGCTGAACTTAGCCAAATAGTCACAGCTAGAGGCAAATGCCGAGAAAAGTAGTCCTCTCTTTGGATGGAGGGGGTATGGTTCAGCCAAAATGTCAGGCTTCTCTTACCATAGAAAGAGAGGAGAGTGAATTTTGGAATACACCAACTGTCTGCCAAAAGGCTAGACTCAGAAGTCACTCAAAATAAACTCAGCTGGCACGCTCTTCCGCTTGGGCCTGGAACCAGGGTGGCTAGGAAGACCGAGATGCTGGGGAGTAGCAAAAACACAGAAACAAATCTTAGGCTAATTAGGACAAGCAGCTAAATGTGATGGTTCATGCCAGCTACAATGAAAGAGCAAGTTTTCCACTGCAGTTGCTCATAAATTCAAAACAGCTTCCATGAGGGAGAAACAGCCTGAAAAACTTCTGTGAATATAAACATATTCACAGAAGACATGCACGCACACACACACGCATGCACACACACACACACACACA